>BMAV01026842.1:581845-632802 GCA_019973955.1 Trichonephila inaurata madagascariensis
TTTTGCAATAAACATTCCGCGTATTGTTTTGCAATAAACATTCCGCGCATTGTTTTGCAATGAACATTCCGTATGTTTTTTTAATCTTAACTGGAATCATCAAGCTCCACAGTAGTCAACAGCAATTACTGTCAGAAAGGAGAAAATCTACATAAAGTTTATGATATAAGGTTAGTGATTGGGCCCGGGGGGGGGGGGGGTGGGGGGTGGAATTTGGCTTTTTAACGAAATTTGACTTTTCCACATGGTTCTTTTACCTCAGTAAAAGTGGCATCATTCATTTTTAGACGCATCTTATTTCACGCTGTAACGACCTCGAATTTGAAAAGAGAGCTTTGGCGCCCTTTTGGCTCAGTTTTAATACTATCTTCAAGTGATGGACCAAAATAAGATTGAACTGCTCGCATAACAACAATATTTTTAAAATACATACTTTTAATATACAGTCAGTCACAAAAGTCTACATACACCTATCAAAATAGGGTTATCCCTAAAACTGATTAAGTTTCAATTTGAAAAATTATATCGATCTTTCAATTTCAGCGAAAAAATATGCTCTTTTCACAATAAAAAAGTTCAGAAATAATAATTACTGGGAAATTTTGTGAAATGTGTAGCGATTGTCACGTCACAAAAGCCTGCATACACTCGATTGGCTGATAATAAGAATTTTGCATACAATTTTTTTTTTCGAAGATCACCTTAGGTGACACGTGTTGTTCTATATTCTAATCTTCATTTTCCGCGATTTTTCAACATTGTAACTTCAACAAAATGATCCAGGGAAAGGAAACATCTTTAGAACTTCGAAATCTGATCGTAAAGTTGAAAGGTGAAAAGAAATCTTATTCCGAAATTGCCAAAATTGTAAAAAAAAACCTCGGTCAACTGTGCAAACAATCTATAGAAATTACGTTATGCATGGAAATGTGCTCAACAAATCTCGATGTGGTCGTACACATAAGCTTAGTGATCGTAAATAAGAGCCATAGTAAGAAAAGTGAAGAAAAATCCGAAAATTAGTGCTCCAAAATTAGCGGATCAAATTGCAACAGCAAGTGGAAAGAAAATACATCCAGAAACTGTTCGTAAAATTCTTCGATCAGGCGGTTACAAGGAAGAAGGAAACCGTTCATCTCATCTGTGAACCAACAGAAGAGACTTGATTTTGACTTTTGGAAAACAGTTGTATTCACCGATGAGAGCAAATTCAACGTGTTTGGAAGTGATGGCCGCGGAAAAGTCTGGAGAAAAAAAAACACAGCAATGAACCCCGAGAATTTGACTCCAACTGTGAAACACGGCAGAGGTAGTGTGATGGTTTGGGGTGCAATGGCGGCAACTGGAGTGGGTAATTTGGTGTTCATCGATGGCAACATGAATAAATTTGGATACTTAAAGATTCTGCAAAGCAATCTACACCTATCGGTCCAAAAATTGGGACTTGGGAGCAACTTTGTCTTTCAACAAGACAACGATCCGAAGCACACAGCTAAGATTGTTAAGGAATGGCTGCTCTACCGCACGCTTAAACAACTGCATTCACCGCCACAGTCGCCGGACCTTAATCCCATCGAACACCTCTGGGAGGAAGTTGATAGAAGAGTCGGCAACAAGCAATAACCAGCAAGGAAACTCTGAGGAAGGCCATAGAACATGCCTGGACCCAAATTTCACTTGAGACGACGAAGAATCTTGTTATGTCAATGCCAAACCGAATGCAGGCATTTATTGCTTCAAAGGGAGGTCCTACAAAATATTAACATTACATTTTTACTTATTAATTATTGAAAATTGTGTTGTTCTTTCCCTGTATGTAGACTTTCGTGACTATATAATTTCATATTTTGTTTATTTTTGATATATTTTAATGAATATGTTCATAATTTTCTTTATTAGATATGAATTATTATCTAAGATAATTACGAAAATAAAGTTGCATTTTCGAAAATAACAGTATCGTGCTAGATCTGTGTGTATTGGGGGGTGTATGTAGACTTTTGTGACTGACTGTAACTAACTTATGATTTTTGAATGCGGCCTTGTTCAATGCCCAAAGTAGCGTAAGAAACATAGCTTCATAAAAAGTGCTGAGGAAATGAATGGAATGTGTGTTCATTTATGCATGAATACAACTATTTATGCTCTTAATTTTTTGGATTCTGGAAAACATTTATTGATTTAGGGCCTTATACTAATCGAAAATAGTACATTTCTACGAAATAAATAAGACAAAGTCATTTGAACGGAAACTAATTGATAATGTTTTGAAAAGGGTCCATTGATAAATAAATTACAGTTTAAAAAAATCAAAACATACCCTTTTATAGTTAATCGAACTAAATGGTAACTTTATCTTTTAGTTGCCTAATCTGGAATGAGTTGCCAGATGCGGGATGGGATCTGAAAATGGGAAATTGTTAGTCCTGATGATTCTGATCAGGACAATGGAACAAAATAATTAAATTATTCTATTGTCATCGGTCTTGGACAAGTGAGCAAAATTTCGAATTAATCTGACCTTTTAAACTGGGTAAAAATTGTGTTCAAATATTCCGTTGCATACAAGTGAAGCTTATAAAATGGTGTTAAAAACGCATTGAACCACTCAAAGTTTATAAATATGTATCAAAAACATATTGAAAAGGAATTTTCCTGTAGAATTCTGAAGATCATTTTGATCAATTTAAATTCCTGTAACTATTTTTTGTATCAAGTATTCATTTATCAAAGGATTACCAATGTTAAACAAAGATATTCTTTGGATTTAACAAATTATATTTGTGTGAATTAAATATAAATAATTGATCCTAAATTAAATGAGCTGGATGTTGTAAATAAAAATAATATATATAGTTGTAAGAGCCAGATTTATTTGCAGTATTTCATTTGGTTTTGCGATATAAACAGTTACATATTTGAAAATAATCAGGGTTAAGAGTTGTAATAAAAATACTTTAACATTTTCATAACAAAAAAAAAAGAATGAGAGAGCTTTTGTTTTTAAAATGTCCCAGCATAGGCACACATATATATTGCGAATTATTATTTATTTACATCCTCTTTTATGGAAACACAATATATATATATATGTGTGTGAGTCACATAAGAGTTCATTAGTTCGATGCACCACCTTTTGTGGAGTAGCAGTAAATGAGAAGAAAGTTGATTGTTCTGCTGTCAGTGAAGCAACAGCGGAAGCTTGTTGTTGGCCTCATTTGCCGGAACTCCAGAAAGAAAAGAGAAAAAAACAACTCCCCTGGAGTAGCGTCTCAGCCTAAAGATAACAAGTATTGTCTGTAATGACAATGTCTTGCATTGGAAAAACTTTGGTTTGCAGCTTTATTGGAATTAAGTGACGCTGAACTTTCCTCACAGTGATAAATTGACCATTCTATGTCGATAGTTCAAACAGACAATACCGATATTCAGTTAGAATTTGTAGCTATGCATTTGGAAACATGTCGCATGAAATAGAATATATATATATTTATATATATATATATATTGTACATAATATAAAGAGAGAGCGAGAAAGAGTAGTAAGTGTACCAAAAGTTCAGAAAATGGATATCCATAAATTCAAATTATAATTTAGGTCTTAGAACTGATTTTCTGGGATAAATTCTGTCTTCTTTGCGTTTACTGTATTAGCTTCTCCTTAAAACCAACAGAAAAAAGTAGCACAAAGCGTAAAACTGAATTATATATAGAAAGTAAGAATTGAAAGCTCAAATACATAAAAAATCCAAAATGGTATTCTAATAATATTCAAGTTAAAATCGCTTTTATAATAGTACAAATATTAAGGAAAAACTATTTTTGCTTATTTTTGTCCTTTTTACATCAAATAATATGATGTTAAATTCATAAAAGTATGTAAAGAGGTCTCCTTTTTGAGATAGACATTTAACCTGTTAATTTTTAATTTCAATTTAAAATTTATCTTGATTTAATAGCTTATTAAAAATTTAGATTTATCAATAATTTATATATTATTTTTACCCCATATCATTAATATCAATATAGAATTGTGTGAAATCATCTAAATAAAATTTGTAAGAAGAATAAATATTTTTTATCTTTTATGCAATCAATAATACAATTTTTAATTATTGCTGTAATATTACGTTTATTTATGGCAGTCAGTATGATAACCTGAAGTACTTTTCAAAATTATTTAATTTGAAATTTAAGATATTGTGTGAAATCTAAAAGCTAAAGAAAATTTTTATAAATTGCTAATATAAGTTCGCATTTCTTTTATAAATGTTAAAAGGAGGTTATTAATTTGTTTAACATTAATTTATGGCTTAACAAAAGTTGTATTATTTTGAAAATACACTGGGGTCCAAAATTAAAGTTACAAACACAATTTTTGCAATATGTACATATATATATATATTCCCGATATGTTATAATAGATGAAAATTTACCTAGTTTTCTATAAAATAACTAATGATAGAACGTTAAAGTGAAAAATAAGCAATTTCAAAGTTATTTTATAAATTAATTGATCACAAATAGCTAAAATCTCTCCAAAAATACATTTTATCCTAATTGTGGCTGATTAATTGATAAACAATATGGAAAAGCAGATGAAATAATTTATTATTGCTCATATTGCTAACATTAGTTAAACAGAAAGGATATAAAAAGAACATATATTGTAGAGAAAGACTTTAAATTGTTGTTCAATCTGTTGCTTCATAAAAACATTGTGTAAACTTTTTCAATCCAACATGTAAGAGAATATTAATTTAAATTTAATGAAATATCTTAATTTTACTTTTCATTATTTATTAGTGCAAGGGTTGCGGTGATGGCATTTTGAATTGCATTGCATATTATTTTTGAAACAAGCACACCTTTTACTATTACACATTTTTTTCCACGAGCACTTTTTAAATCCTTGTCCAGTGCCGCAGCTTTGAGCTGTTGCAACCGATTGAAGAGTTGTGGAACTTCTCAATGGAAATTAATTCTCTACACATATTCTGAACTGAAATTTGAAGTACAATTGTTTTCTTCGGATATCACACGGAAAATCCCTTCCCCAGTATATTTTTCATAGTGACAATTAAAACGGATCTCCTCTTCCTCTATCAACTTAGGAAACTGGAATACGAACTGTAGATGCCTCAGAATAAGATTTGCCAGACAATAATTTCATTTTTCCAGCTTGAGTTTCGAAACATTCTTTAGTTCGATGTCTTTCTATATCAATATTGAACATAGGTTTTCTGTTGTTTTATCATTCTGAACATGAAACTAAGATCAAATGCTCACATTTACAGCAAAATGAGCTGTTTTTTGAACACACGACACCATTTTACAGTGTTATTTGGGGGTGTATCTTCATAACGCTCAAAAGTCACTCCTATAGTTTCATTCAAAGGTGCCTCTTTGGCAAAAACAATGTCATCTTTACGTTCGGATTAGAGCGGTTAAGGCATTTTTTCAAACCCTTGTTCATCCTCAACTGCATCAAACAATTCTCTTGGAATGAGCTGTTGATAGTCCAACTCTAGGAGCCCAACCAAACATAGCCTTGTAAGGTATATCAGAATGAAGTGCCCTGTTTTTCATGAACTTGTTAAGGCGTAGAGCTGTTGAGTTCGCTATTAAGGCCGGATCACTCCTGTGCGTTAGGACGACATTGGTATACTCGATATCTGGAAACTTGATAGGTCACTGTAGGTGGGAGAGAGTCTAAGCAAATCTGTGGAAGTCAATCGTAGAGTGTGTTGGGGTGTCGTAGAGTGTCTGGGTTTCCATTTTTCGTGTCTCCTTAAAGATCGAATACGTCATGCCCACAAAAGCGACACGTGAAGCAGAATCATTTCTGTTTGGACGTAACTTGAATTACTATCCGGCCATTGGTCCTTGTCACCCCTCGCACGGTAGACTTTGAAGCCGGAGATTGGTGTGGTGACAGCGCCGGTCACCTCTCTGTCAACTGGATAAAGGGTTTGCTAAAGGTTGACTTACCTTAGAATATAAGCTTCAGATTGTCCGGTCTTGTTTACTTTCCCACGCAAAACTACGTGACCGTTGAGACTTCATTAGTTCACTAACAGGAAATGGGTCCTTTGGTGGATACCGCTGCAAACTGAATAAGTTTTAGGATATGACTCCATGAAGTATATTGTTTGCCTTGTGCATCCAAGTTGTTAAAAAGTTTTCGACGTCTTGATTGGTCCTCTCAACGCTACCTTAACTCTGACTATGTTTGGGTTTGCCATGTGCGATCTTAAGTTCCGGCCAAGTTTTAAGTCTATACGTTTATTACAGAACTTCTTTCCATTGTCAGATTGCTGCACACATGAACACCAAATAATAAAAATATATCGAACAAATGCATTGCTAACACTTCTGCTCTTTTCCTTTGGAGAGGTCTTAAAATCATTAAATTCGTTAAATGATCCTGGTAAACTAAAAAAAAAATATATATATATATAGTTTCCATTAAGTTGAGACTGAAAATCTATGAGATCTATTTGAAATTTTTAATTCAGATATGGCAATGCCATGGGCTTAACCACAATGCCTATGTATATGTACATGTATATATATATATATGTTCCTGTGCATAAACATTCTGCTTTATTTGTTACCTTTTTTTAGTTATTATTTTTAGCTTTTTTTTTTATCTATAAAGAGGGTGTGGTTGAACTCCCTAATTTATTTGTTTACATTTTTCAATTGAAGTTTTATCCAGTTTGTAATTTTCAGGCATGCAAAAGTGATATATCAATCGAAAGATAATGCAAATAATTTAATTAAATAAAACTAAAAAGATATTTAGGTCATTTTGTTTTGGTGCGTCACGTCAGAAGCCTGGCGTTACCTGGCACGGACGAGGAGAGAGAGGAGGAAAAAGAGAATGGTAATAAGCTCAAGCAGAAAGCTTTACAAATGCTGACTTGTTCATTCCTCATTTCACTAAAACAGTTTGGGTATTAGATCAAATCACTTACTTACATCAGGGAAATGGCGTCAAAGAGACGTTATTTTAACATCTTGTGTGAATCGAACATCTCCCTTAGGGATTTGATGAAAGCCCTAATTTCAGCATTTTCATGCGACATATAGACAGCTAGCTGAGACCCGGGGACCAGTGTCGTGTGTTCTTTACGCAGTTTCACACAAAAAATATTTATCTTTGAGTGGCGAATACCACCCTTGGATACAGCAAGAGATTGTCACATCTTGTTCAATGACGAATCGTGACGAGATTTCCTGTGGAAAGAACCCTGGAAACGAAAAAAATCCTGTAAATATCAAAGAAATCAATCGCTTTGGCGTCCTTGTATAGGGAGGGATCATATTGAACGCGGGTACAACACACCATACCTTTGCTTCAGTATCATGTCGGTAGAATGTCGTAAGGATGAGATTCTCGAACCTTACATGTAAATTTGGAGGACCATTTCGTTTTTATGGAAGATAACCATACAGAGCTGTCGGCAATTATCTGGTAAGAGAGAAGGTAATGGTATCTCCAAACCTCATTCTCATAAAACATTTGTGGGGTGCTCCAGGAAGAGCCATTGCATGTCCCCTCCAAGGACACTTCAGGCCTTAAAATGGCCTATTTTTAAAGACTGAGCTACAATTATTGTACAACATCCTTCTTAACAGTATTGGATCATGTGGTGACGCTTGTGGAATTGTACAAGACAGGTACACTCTGATTTAGACAAGCGAAACAGAGTTAGAATTTTGCACTTTCATTTGCATTTCACCTTAATTAAAAGTCTGCAGTTTTGTGTTATTTTTTCCTGTCTTAAGCATAAAGTATTAGTATACCAAATTTTCATTCATTAAATTTAATTTTTAAATTTTTTAATTTTTCATTTTTTTTTTATGATTGTAACACCAGTGTGTTTTCTACAAATAGACTATAGTAGATTTTACAAATTACTGCGTAGTTTCCACAGGTACTTTATTAACAAAAACTACAATGAAATTTTTGTGTGGCTCTTTAATCTTTTGTTAAATACTTTTAAAAAGAGATAATATCCGTTGTAAATTTGTTTAGGTAATTGGTAATTTCTTGTTTAAATTTTTCAAAGGTCCTCATATATATAGGTATTTATAATTAATAATATACTAAATTTCTGAAATTCTAACTTGAAGCTAAGCAATAAGCAAGAAAATACAGAACAAAGTAAAATAATCACACAGTAATACGATAACAAACTCTTAGACTTATGACATTCCCTTTTATTTGCCTATATTACTGGACTGAAATAATATTTAAGGAGAAAATCAATGAAAAAAATGTAATACTAAAGCTTTATTGCACAAAAAAACAATGTACTTAGATATGTGTTCTAAATTTACAAGTGGTAAACATATAAATCGAGGACAACCAAATACAAATAAATTACTTCAAACTCCCCTATAAAAATCCAAAGCAATGTAAGCATTTCAAATATCTGTTCTTATTCTCAAATATATTCTTCAAAGAGAAGGCAACGTATACACATAAAAATACTTTTTGGCTCTAAGCAATATCCATACTTTAATTTATATAAATATAATATTTAATCTGGTAAAAAATTGGTATCTAGCTGCAGAGAACACACAGAAACTCAATAATTACAAAATAATATATAAATATTGCCTAGAACATGGTTGTTCTACTTTTATGTACTTTTATTTATAGAAATAATGTAAATAATATACTATCCTAATTTTATATACATTTTCACCAACAACTTTTTCGATTTCTCTTTTCACACACACACACACACACACACATCGTTTTAGTTTTTTAAAAATTTCATTCATATGATGTCATAGTTAGTCTTATTGTTATTGTTGCTTCTCAGTAATCTCTTTCAACCATTTGTTGCTAGGCCCCATTTAAATTTGCATCTCTGAATTTTCGGTATGTTGCTTGTATCTTATTGTTCTCTCTTTTCAATTTTTGTTAATATTTCCTTTCATAATACATTTTAAAATTTCTTATACTTTACTACTAATGTTCAAATTTGATTTGGTTCAAAATTTTTCTTCCCCTATGAAGTATAAATTTTCTTCTGTAAGGAGAAGGATGAGATCCTATAAAACAAGATTTAACATACTTCGCTGATACTAGTCAGTGACAGCATTAGATAACATTTATTTAGAAACATTTTTTATTTTTGGTGCAATTGACTTTTTCTTATCATAATTCAACTCGTTCATGATTATATTTTTCAAATCTTACAAACTGACAGAAAATTACAGAAGCACAATGTAGTATTTAAAGGTTGGAGAAAGTATTATCTAAAAATGAATTGTACGCATACGTTATGGATCAAAGCATAAAAAAGGCTTTACTGACAGAAAGGAGTTCAGTAAAAAACATTGTCTGGCTCTGAGGATGAACAAAGAACTTAAGTTCCTAAGTAAGAGATGTGACTTCTTCTAACTGCAATGGTAGCGTGACACCATCTGTTTCATACTCAATACCAAATTATTTAGAAGTTCTTGAGGTAAGAATTGCCACTCTTCAAGAAGCATCTGTTTCAGCAGTCTGGTTTCCCTTAGATGATACAAGGTTTATGCTGTCTTCTTAGAAACACAACGGAGAATATTAGGCACCGCCCCCCCTGCAAAGTCAGGCTTTTGGCCCATGCCGGATCTTGCAAAGGATTGTAAAACCATAACATAGCATAGACTTTGGGTCCCCTAGAATCCTGTCCCCCCGCAATGCGGGGGTTGCGGGGTTGTACGTTACGCCACTGTGTCTTCCCAAAGCATCCCACACATGATCGAAGCGATTTAAATCAAGGACAACACAGATAAATCCATTTCGTATACATACTCACTTTCTAGAAGCTCTTAAGAAGCTGAAGTTCTGTGTGGACGTATAGTTAGGAGAGTGGGTGCCAGCTCAGGTGTTATCAGCGTCACTTAACCATGGTTCAAAATGACGAAGTCCGTCTCGTAGCTGAACAGTGCGACATTAATATTAACTCACTCATCCTGTGTGGACGTTCATTGTCGTCCAGAAAAAGTAAGTCTAGACCAATGGCACCTCGGAAGAGCCGTGCGAGTGGAAGGATAATTTCCTTACAGTAACCCTATTCGGTTAGTGAGCCGCCGTCAAAAGTATGGAACTCCGTTCTGTATAATTCGTTCTCTCACAAGCACTTCCTTGACAATTTCCTTCCTTGATGCTAGAGGGGAATGAACTCGTTTCCGTACTTCCCTCCATATCAAGTGGTGTTGAGACTGAAATGACTCATCAGTACACAGAACGTGACTCGACTGATTAGATGTCCAGTTTTTGTCTCCTTGACACCACTGTAAACAGTACCGTCGACTGTTAATGGTATGCATTGTTCAGGATGGCAGGCGAAAAGCCATACAGGAAACGGTGCTGATCACTTTTCCTCATGTACAATGATACACCATTTCGTTTTTATGGATGATAATGCTCGATCACACAGAGCTGTACTTGTTGGTGATTATCTGGAAGAAGAGGGCATTTGCTGTATGGTGTGACCAACGAGGTCTCTAGACCTCAATCCCATAAAGCACTTGGGCTGCTCTAGGAAGAACCATCATTTGTCAATAAAGACCCTTCAGGCGTTAAAATATTCTCTTTCCGAAGAATGAGAACCCTTTGATCAGTAGCCTTATTAAGAGGTCTCAGGGGTGTTAAATTTTTCTAGAGGTCTGAAAATATAAACAATTTTCAAACAGGTATAATTCTTTTAAATTTAAAATAAATGATTCGAATCTTTTACACATTATTTATAAAAGAATGGGGCTTCAGAAAAGTATAAAATGTTTAAAATATAATAATAATTTTAAAAATCATAAGCCTATGAAAATTGTATGATAAATATTAAGTATTTTTTTGCGTTGTGCACGCTATTTTCTAAAATAGTAGCCTCTGATGTATAAAACTTAATAGAATTATAAAATGCATCATACTCTTTAAGCCCTACCTAATTTTAGTATTATATATCTTTTGTATTTCAAAATATTTGTAGAACTTTGCAATTTTTTAAATATTTTTAAAAAATGTGTATTTTTTCATTTATTAAAATATGTAAATTATTATTCTATTTATATAAAAATAGCTACAGTGTAATGAGAATACATTTAACTTTATTAATCAACTTATAGCTAGTAATTAAAGCTACTATTTTAGAAAATAGCATGTGCGACGTAAAACTTAATAAATATTTCTTATAGAAAAGTTTTTTATTTTCATATGCTTATAATTTTTTAAATTATGATTATATTTTAAACATTTTATATTTTTCTGAAGCCCCATTCCTTTATAAATAATGTGTAAAAGATTCGAAGTATATTTAATTTAAATTTAAAAGAAGTATACCTTTTTGAAAAGTGTTTATATTTTCAGACCTCTAGAGAAATTTAACACCCCTGAGACCCCTTAACAGTTTGAGAGCAGTTGGGATGCTTGTACAGTTATATGAGACTCATGAGATAAGAGACCCCACTTCTTACTAGACAAGCAATACAGAGTTATGAATTTTGAGCAATATCGCTTTCATTTGCATATCAGCCTGCATTTAAAGTGTCAAGTGTCTTTTTGTTACCTTAAAGCATAATGCAACCAAATTTCTATAATTACCTCTTTTTTATATTAACTTTGATCTCTCTCTTTTGAAGTACTTCAATAATAAAAGAAATGAAGTGTTTTTTTTATGTTAGTGTAATGAAATGTATTATATCTTTATTGTTTAAATATAGTGCTCTTACCTTAGAAGAACTAATATAGAATGAAGGTAGATTAAATTGTCTAATAAATTTTATTTAGTACTGATTGATTTATTATTATGTAATTTGGAAATATTTTGCGTTTCGTTGTTCCGTCTAGAATAACACTGCTGGTGAATACATTCCGTCTTTGTTGGTATTTTGGGAAAATTGGGATATCTAAAATTGTACTGAAAATATCGTACATGAATGAATCAAGTATGTGAAAATAATATGAAAACTAAGTGGAAATAAGTTTTGTCCCATGCGTTAATTATTTTTGTAGCTTTGATCCTTAAATATCAGCAGATGTTGGGAGACTGAGTAAGGCTGTGATTCATTGAATACTAAATAATACTGAATTCATTGAATTGTGTATTCGTACGGACTCTCAGTATCTTGATGAAAATTATCTCATCAACCCACAAGAACGAGCTTTTGAAAAAAAAGGGAAATTAAAGAAAATTTGAACAAAACTTGTCCTTGAAAGAATTCTTCAATGACAATGGAAGAGCATGCGAAATTCCATGATTAAAATGGAAAAAAAATGAGCCATGAAACTAATTGGAAACCATATGCTGTGGCATCACTTGGTACATGAAGAAAAAAAGGGGCAAATTGGTTCTAGTTAAATAGGATTCTCTTTTTAATTATGTAAATGTTGAGCTATAAAAAAGTGTTTCCTTACTTTTATTTTCCCCATTCTTATGGGTGGCGTAGTTGGTTTGTCACTGACCTTGTTCGCCCAAGGTTGAGGATTCGACCTGGACCAATTTGGTGGATTTTCATAATGCGACAGCGTCCATGTCGTATGGTTATGTGGCAGGTTAAAGATCCCTAGAGTGCCTTTTGGCTTGGCAAAATACTAAAACTTCCTGGTACCATTTCGTATTGTCAGAGCTCAGGTACCTCTCAAATTACATTGCGGTGATTGGTATGCCGCGCTAAAAATGATACCAACTCCCGGGGAATGTACTAGGTCTGCAATGGTAAAACCAATCCGTAGTCCCATTGCCAAACAAATTTATTTTTCATTAGTTTTAATTAGATATATAAAAGTGTCCCTATTAGCAAAAATTGATAGGAAGGAATTACTTGTATTCCTACAGAAATAACTTTTTTGAAGTGCGAATTCACCCTCTTTAATTCAACCAAAAATTGTCTTTCTCTCAAAAATGGTAATATTGGCCTTTTCTTTCTTTGTAGAAATCCGAGTCTCAGAAGCATAGGTCAGAACTGGACGTATAACAGTTCTGCATAAGAGTAATTTTGTAATTCTCTTGATGTATGATGATCTAAATAAGGTTAAGAGACCATTCAAACATCTATTTGTTGACAGTATTTGATTTTTAATTTCAATATCCTTATTATTATCAGAGTCAACTATTGTGTTTAATAATAAACCCAAAAGAATAAAGACTCCTTACAATATTTTCATATATTAATACTTTTAGTTTAAACTACGACTAATTTGATACAAGCGGAATATAAATTAATAAATTGGCTCTGAAGCTAAGTATAAATAAAATTCATGAAGAAATTCATTGTATTCCTTCTTGATAAGATTTTAATAGTAGGATAAAAATGAATGTGGTTTATTATTATCTAGATTTTGTTCTTATTCACCACTTTTGAATTTTCTAAAAAATTTTAAATTCGTCATCTGCTCAGAGACAAAAGAAGTTATTGAGTCTTGATTTCTGAAAATATATTCAAATGAAAAGTTTATCTGAGATACCTTAAATAAATTTTGAAGAAGTTTTTGTATAAGTTAACTTATAAACACTTACACACTCATTCCAATGATTCAGAAGAAATAAGGAAACTATGTTGTCATACCTAATTGAAAACTTGATTTAGAAAGAAAAACGGCGAAAATTCTCTTAATTTTGACCACAACCGGTAACAAATCTAAACAAAAATCCAATTAATATGAGATATCAAACATAAAACGTAAACGACCTTCCCTGTCATCGAAAGCAAATGCAATTGAACACTCTGTCGATAGTGCTAACTCCGAAACATCGATATTAAGAAGGATTCAAGGTAGGTCCCGAAAATTGTTTTCAGGACTTAAGAAAAAAATATAGAAGTTAGTGACATGTTGATAGAACTAGCTCGATAAATATACAACGATATTGTTGTAATTTTTACAAATCGATAGATCAATGGCAAAAGAAAAACGATTTCCTTTACTGTATGGGAAAATTCTGAATTTGAACCCCATTGCAATTTTTATTGACTCGCATCTTTATTTCTTTAAATCATTGTTGATGTCAACTTACTTTTCAAATATCATTTCGCAGTGGGATTTCAAAAGTATGAAAAGAGAATACTTAGATGAAATAAAAGTTTAAGGGATTTAGTTGTATGAATTTAATACGTGTACGTCTCTCTTGGAATATTATATTCTTCAAATTTACATCATGAAAATAACATAGATCGTGTTTGAAGTTATCCGACTGTCAGTTTTGTTTAAAAATGACTCAAATCATTAGCTTCAAAAATCTTTGTTTTTTGTGTGATAATTAGAGAAAAAAAGGTTACGGATTTTTAAAAAGCACTACTACATCTCTGCGAATACAAACCTTTAAATGCATTTTCTTTCAAAACCATATTTCGTAAAGAGGATAACCCAAGTGCGACATAGCCATCGTTCGATAGCCATGCCGTGGGGTTTCCGCGTAAGTTAGAGGTGTGGGATTCTGGGAATGATGAGACATTCTATAATTCTTAATATGACTTTTATTAAGAATTTAACTTAAATTACTTAGATATTGAACAAACATATTAAGTGAGAATAAACCAAAGTACGCAGTTTTAACTAACTCAGATCGCGCAATTAGATCACTTATCAATATAAATATATTATATCTGTGTCTAATCACAATCTCAATAATATACTAGCGTTCAGAATATAATCCTCCTACCTTGGTTGAATACTCAACGGTTCAATTACTTTCAGATATTCAGTTAGGTTCGAGTGCAATAGTATGCACATTGTAGTAAGGGCTTGATATCCGTGATGCTTAGGTAGGCTGTCAAAATACACTTCTACCTTTTCCGAACTAGCTTCCTCTAAATTGCCATCAATCGTGGCCGTCAAAGAACGTAGAGGTTATGTTAGAAGAAGAACGCGAGAGATGTCACAACCCCCTCCAAGAAGAAAAACGTGATTTATTCAAGGGTTCTCAGCACCCTTAAGAAATTACGTGCCTAAATTTTTATTTCTGAATCTCCTCACTTTCTAAGTTTTATTTAAATTTTAACCTTGAATCCTCATTTTAACTTCTATAATTTCCAATATTTAACTTAACTATAATTTTCATTATTCATCTTAGAATTAAATTTAATATTTAACTTAAATTTAAATTTAAACTCGTGACAGACACACAATAAATTTTACTCCATTAACTAGGACAACATTAACAATTTTGCTTTTTAATCATGGTATATTCTCACTTTTACACATGTACTTAACTCTATATATTTAACGTTACTTAAATGTTCTAAACACTTAAATATTTTACGTGTATTTCTTCCTGGGTACACAGACCCAAACTCTGCATCAGGACAAATATTCATTTATGAGCTTGGAGACCGGCTCCACTGCTCCAAGTTGAGGCTACATATCAGCTATGGAGCAATACTTTCAGGGTCTGTCACCCTGAAATGAAAACTCTTTAAGTTACTTTGCAAAATCTATATTAACATAATACCAGTAAGTTTCACAATTTTTATGCATTATATATCATTTTTAAATTACAATAAACTTTCATTTCCATCCCGCATCTGGTTCCGTCAAAACCCCCAATGAGCCGCGCAGCGCTGTTAATATTATTGTTAGTGCCCTGACTACGCCGCGTTTCCCTGAACCAGATGCATCTTAATACGGAACAATACAACAACATATATATACATACACATTATACAATTACAAACATTTTTCAATAAATCATTAAAACAAATAACCAAAGGAATTGTCGCATCTCACGAAGTCATACATCGAAGTAAACAAATGCATAATTACAGTTGTTTCCTCCAACAATTGAGAGAAAAAAAATTTTACAAGTCAAAAGTTAAAAAAAATATACACTCATTGTAGTGTCAACTTTTGCTTGGATTATATAACTTTTAAACACCGCCCGAGACTTCCTTCTTTGCAATAATTCTTCCGACCACTTGTTGAAAAGAACAAAAAAATGAATCAATACAACATGATTTTTATATTCTGTCTCCCACCATTACTTCTAATGACAAGGTGCTATCACTGTTCTTTCCTCTTCTCATTCCTCGGCTGCTCTGTGATTCTTTATGTTGCCTGATGTAGGACTTGTAGTCTCCTTGTCGGCTTTTCCTTGCTTGTCTTGTCGTTGCTTCCTTGGCCGGTCGGGACTCCTGATCCTTTCTCTGGCGTGGGCGCAGGTCATATGTCCTATCTTGAACTCCAGTTGTTTCCGTCTTGTTCTTCTTCCTACTTATATAAATATTACTGGATGACAATGGTCTTTTATTAATGTTATTGGGTCTACTTTTCTGCCACTTTCTCTGTGGTCCACTTGACCTCGATCCATACGATCTTTTAATTCCTTTATCTAGCCGTTTTCTTTCATTTCTTGTTTCATTTGAGAATGAGCTAGGCAGCGATCTGATAAGTGATTGATCTGCGCTTATCGGCCCTATCCGTGTTTTTCATAGATTGTTTTGATTTGAGATTTATCCCTTTTTCCTCTAACTCACGCTTTACCGTAGACTTTTTCTTCCCATATTGCGACTCATTTGATATTTGATGTACGTTTTCCGAACTACTCGTTTCCTGATGTGAACTAATACTATCTGGGCGACCTGTTCCTAACTCGACCTCGTCACATTTCCTATGACGATATATTCTTATTTGATCAACATTAACAGTTAATCTTTTTCCTGACCTCCATATTACAATATTATTATTATTTCTTACTTCTAACACTCTATACGGACCTTCAAATTTTTGTTTAAATTTGGAACAGATTTTATTAGCTGCTGAACTGAAGGGTGTGTCTCTAATAAGACCAAATCATCTACCTTAATTTGTACATCCCGTCTTCGTCTATTATAATATCTTTACCATCTTTCATGCTTAGTTTTCGTACTTAGTCTAGCTTCATGAAATAATTTCTCGATATCTCTTACTGCAAATTCAGTTCCGTCTGAAATCATTACTAATTTTTGAAATGGGGTAATCAACTTTCGACCCAAAAATAATTCCGCAAGGGTTTTTCCCGTTGTTTCATTCACTGCCGTACGAATAGCGTAAGCAAACTCACGTAAGAATTGGTCCCAAGTATCGTGTTGATCATTAACATAATTTGCAATCATTTGCACTATATCTCGATTAACTCGTTCTGTCCTATTTGCTTGCGGACTATATGCAACAGTCTTCACATGCCTTATGCCTCATCTTTCACTTAAATGTTCAAAAATTTCGTATATAAATTGAGGACCGTTATCACTTATTAATTTTATTGGAGCTCCAAAACGCGACATAAAATTATAAAAAAAAATATCCGCTATTATACGAGCCGAGGCCTTTTTAAGAGGTATAATTTCAGCCCATTTGCTGAAATGATCGGTAATTACTAAAACATATCGATTACGTCTCACTCTCGATATAGGATACGGGCCTAACAAATCTAACGTAACTATCTCATTTGGATAATTTGATACAATCGGATTTAATCGACCAGCTGGTAACGCGTTTTTATAATTATTAACTTGGCACATATGGCATGTAGAGACATATTGATCAATAAATTTTCTCATATACGGGAAATAACAAACGTTCCGAATTTTGTGATAAGTTTTAAATCTACCTTAATGTCCCGCTATTGGTTTGTCATGAAATTCGCGTAGGATGCTGTTTCTTAAAGACTTTGGAATGTATACACGCATTTCACCTAACGACGTTGCGTGTTTCGCATAAAATAACAAGACTTCAATTATACAGAAGTCGTGGGACCAATTCTCACATATCGTCGCATTAACAGAGTTATCTTCCGGGTTTTCTAAATATCTATAGATATGACCTAATTCTGGGTCATTCTTCTGCTCTGTTATTAACTGTTCCCGCGAAGTAAGTACTAAATCTCTGATTATTGCACAATTAACTTTTTCTCGTATTATACTTTCGACAGGGTTTCTCGATAAAATATCTGCCACCGCATTTTGAGTTCCAGGTCTATGTTCCCATTCTATATTAAATTCCGCTAATTTGAGTGCCCATCTGATCATCCTACTCGACAAATTTTTTCCATGCGTTAGACGTATTTAGGCAGCGTGATCTGTAATAACTTTAATTAGCATCGCTCCTAAATATGCTCGGAATTTGTTCAACGCCCATACTACTGCCAGATATTCTCTTTCGGTTACCGTATAATTCCTCTCTGCGTTGTTCAGAGTACGTGAAGAAAATATAACGGGTCTTTGTTCCTGATTGAGCACTGCTCCCAAACCGATTGAACTGGCATCTGTAAATAATTCGAAGGGCTTTTGAAAGTTCGGCAATTTTAAAACTGGCGTCTTTGTTACAGCCGCCTTGACCGCTTCGAATGCCTTCTGCGCCTCAGTGGACCAGACGAATTTTTTTAATTTTCGTTTAAGATTATAAAGGGGCTCACAAAGATCAGCATAATTTTTAATAAATTTCGCGTACCACTGGCAAAATACCCAAAAACTTGGACACCTCCTTTGAGTTACTGGGTGGTTTCATCTCTAGTATGGCTCGAACCTTTGTCTCATCCGTTTTGATTCCTTTCTTACTAATAATTAATCCTAAATACCTCAATTCATTGCACCCAAATTTACATTTATCTTTATTTAATGTCACACACACACACACACACACAATCCTGCATCTTGCAACAATGAAAAAACTTTCCTTAAATGCTCAACATGGTGAGTGAATGATGGAGACGTAATAATTACGTCGTCCATATACACACTCACAAACTTCCCTATCACCGGTTTTAGGATTAGGTCAATTGCCTTTTGAAAATTGGGAGCTGCCCCTGATAAGCCGAATGGCATCCGCTGGAAAGCATAAGTGCCACTCTGTACTACGAATGCGGTCTTAACAATATCACTGGGGTTTACTGCCATTTGAAAGTACCCACTTCTTAGATCAAGAGATGACATTATTGTCGTATAGGGGATGTTCGTTATTAAATCATCTATTAACGGTAAGGGGTATCGTGGATACTTAGTGATCGAGTTTAGTTTCCTATAGTATACCGCAAATCTATATGCTTCTGGATTATCCGGTGGTAACCCATTATTTTTCTTGCATAACACAACCGGTGACGCGTACGGGGATTGAATTGGAACAATCGTTATCACTATTCTGCGAACCCCTTTTTAATTTTTAAAAATACCTCTCTTCAAATTTAGCTAATATTTCTAAAAGTTGTACCGTGTTCTGCGGATTGCGAACTTCCACATAGTCCTGGACTTGTGGTTCGAGTCTAACAAAAATGTGATCAACCAATTCTGTCTGAGAGATCCCTAGTTCCAACTGTTTATGAAGTTTAAGTAAATCGTAAACAAAATCTGTTGTGTGTGGTTCCTGATT
Organism: Trichonephila inaurata madagascariensis; assembly: GCA_019973955.1. Taxonomy (NCBI): domain Eukaryota; kingdom Metazoa; phylum Arthropoda; class Arachnida; order Araneae; family Nephilidae; genus Trichonephila; species Trichonephila inaurata. The sequence continues at coordinate 601,185 of BMAV01026842.1, forward strand.
TCTTCCCTGTTGGGATGCAAAAAACCTCACTTCTAATTCTTTCTTATTTTTGATTGAGGGGAAAGCTTTCGCTAATTCTGCCTTTAGCTGCGCGAAATCCTTGGCTGTACCTTGCACTATCACCGATCCAAATATTGAGTACCAATCTTGAGCCCTTCCCCTGAGATGACTTTTCAAATAAGCACATGCCAAGTTACTCGGGAATTCAAGTAACTGTATTTGATTATTTATGGCCTCAAGAAATTCCTTAATGTTCTCTGACCCTGAAAAGCATATTTCTGGTAAAATACCAAACCCTCCTGTATTACCTAACCCAGAGTCATATGAACGCTTCGGGCGCCATTGCGACATAGCCATCGTTCGATAGCCATGCCGTGGTGTTTCCGCGTAAGTTAGAGGTGTGGGATTCTCGGAATGATGAGACATTTTATAATTCTTAATATGACTTTTATTAAGAATTTAACTTAAATTACTTAGAGAGAGAGAGATAGATATTGAACAAAAACTTATATTAAGTGAGAATAAACCAAAGTACGCAGTTTTAACTAACTCAGATCGCGCAATTAGATCACTTATCAATATAAATATATTATATCTGTGCCTAATCACAATCTCAATAATATACTAGCGTTCAGAATATAATCCTCCTACCTTGGTTGAATACTCAACGGTTCAATTACTTTCAGATCTTCAGTTAGGTTCGAGTGCAATAGTATGCACCTTGTAGTAAGGGCTTGATATCCGTGATGCTTAGGTAGGCTGTCAAAAAATACACTTCTACCTTTTCCGAACTAGCTTCTTCTAAATTGCCATCAATCGTGGCCGTCAAAGAACGTAGAGGTTATGTTAGAAGAACGCGAGAGATGTCACACAAGTACTAATATAAATGTGTGCTTCAATGAAATTTCACTCAAAAATGTTTTAATGGTATATTATAGGAAATGAACTAAAAACTGCGAACAATTTTTAGTAAAATTATGGTTGGGATTTCCTCTAAAAATGTTGAAAAGTTGACGAAAATTTTTAGTTTCTTCATTCCATTGGATATAACTTATGATTCAATAAAGATTTTATTTCTATTGCTAAAAATGTATTTATATATATATAAGAATTAGTTGTAATATGTTCTTTGGAAAAAATCTTTTAAAATATGCAAAATTAAAAAAATTCCAAAATTTTGTCGAGTTTTTTTTCTAAAATTTAAAAATTAACAGTTATCGATTGATTGTGCGATTTTATTTAATCATTAAACACCCGTAAAATTCGCGCCCCGCATGCAATGTGTTAAGAAATATGAATCCTTACGTGATAAGTACATTACAAATTTCATTATAATATTTTAATAATTGTGTCGATTGATTGTGAATTAATGTCGCACGACAAAGAAAAGTGAAGGTTTTGGTGAAGGACCACGTCATTTTGAGGGGACGAAGAATACACCTGAGATGATGCATCACTCTCCAAGCTTCCTCATCCAGCCAACTTGAAGACTTTGAACCCTGAAACATGCAAGGGGCATCAACCCCGCTGCATGTTGGATCTAAAGGGTGTTTGAAGCCATGACCTGACAAAAATATAACGGTGGCCACCTCAATAATAGTTCAGCTATCATCTTTTGATTAGTAAATGACCATCTTTCAGCAGTTGGTTAAGGCTGTCTTCGGCTAATGTTAAAGAATAGGACCCAAATTCGGACTATTTTTTCAGATAAACAAGTACCCAAACATTAATGCTATATTCTGGCTTCACTATCCTGTAGAGAGCCACTTATTTCATCATACTATTCGTTTTTATCCAAGTTGATACATTTTTTCTTTTATAAAATGTGTTTTGCATTTTTTCTCCTACACCGTAACCCCTCAGGGGGCTCACCTTCTTTAGGTGGGTACGGGTGTCACAATCCCGAGGTACCCTACTGATCTTTTCCTTTTCCCAAGGGGTTTACTATCTTTGGTAAACACGGGCTTCACGAACCCGAGGTACCCTAGTGATCCTTCTCTATTTTCGGCCCTCCTTCTTGCCATTCAAATTTCCCTTTTCTTCTTTTCACGTTGAGACCACAGACCAATGTTATTTAAGATGTACATTGATTAAATCATTGTACTATTTATTATTAACATATTTTGGTTCACAATTTCTTTTGCGTTAATTTAGTTTCTTTTTCGTATATTTCTTTAAATACTTTGATTATGTTTTTTATTTGTTTTCTACTAACACCGTTGGTTTTTCAACCCGCATGTTTGCCGTGTGCGGTGTTCCGTAAGGAGGAAAATGGTGTTCTGGGGATCCTTTGCGTTCCCTTTGCCCACGCTTCTCCAGTATGGAGGAGATTGGTGGCCTAGGGATACCTCTGCGTTCCCTTTGGCCCACGCTTCACTGTAGACGGGTGGCAGGAGTGAGCCCGCTCCTGTCAATGGGCTGGTGGTACCTCTCTTTAATGTTCCCGAAGAGACACTGCTATAGGGTTAGTGCTGCAGATAAGGGGGGGGCGGGTTTACCCGTTGGATCCTCGCCCTGGACTGTAGCATTACATTTTGGGTATAATCCAGGTAAGCGCCGAGCCTGGTTTTTGCCAGATGACCGGCACACTGCTTCCCTTGTTGGACTCCGTGGTGGGTGGAGGCACGCCAGGACGAAGTTATGTACGCGTACTTATGGATCCAATGCAGCTGTGCCCGGGTAAAGGCCTCGTATTACCCACTCTCAACGTCGATGATATTTCAAGAACGTCCAGATACCTACTTATTTCTTTAAAAAACAATGAGATGTCAAACAAATCACCATTTGCTATTCATAAAGCCATTATCGGAATAGGTGGTGAACCCAAGTCAATTAAACGTTTGAGATCCGGAGATCTACTAATAGAAACTACGTCAGCGTTACAAACAAAGTCATTTCTTCTCTTGGTGGAGGAATCCCCACCCCCCAAATTTTTTCTTTAATTTACTTGAAAACGATTTGATGTGATTTGAAATTTTGAAATTTGAACTTTTTAAAACTGTATTGTCATTATTTTTAAATATTTTATAAAACATTTTGAATTACTTTTAACAAATGTTTGGCGCAGCATAGCCAAAATTGGCTCTTGCGCCAAAAAAACCTACACTCACTCCTACACTGTAATGTTAAATGAACTATCCTTTTAGATGTTAAAAGAAAAAAAAACGGATTATTTATGAATTATTTTAAAATTTTAAAAACACCATATTATAAAAAAATGCATGAGCTACAATATCACAAATTTTTATAAAAATTGAGGCGTTTTATTCTGTCCGAAAATGCGTTCCTCGTTTAGTTCACACTGTCTTACATATGGTGAAAACAGTCTTGAAAGCTTATTCAACTTTGATTCCACTAACATCAGTAACTTTATTTAATTCGACACACATGCACACACTATTTAATTCTCATTATTCATTCAGATATATCTAGAAGAAGGGAGAAAGTTTAAAGACTGTGTAACTGAAATCCGTTGACATTTGCTGCGAGGAGATTTCTGTAAAAATTTTATTTTTGTGAAATCCGGCTCACTCAGTCAAAATAAAACAAGGGAGATGCTTAGATGAGAATAGGGTATTTCTATCCTTACAACCGATTCTTGAAGAAAAATGGGAAATGTTGAGTAAAAGATGATGAGTCAGAAGGATTAATTCTGTTTTGAGATCTTTCTGAGTAAATTCTTTTTTTTTCAACTGTTTTCAAGAAAACGGTTCTTTCAAAAGGTAATTTATTGGAGTGTTTCTTTAGCGATTTTTGCTCTACAAGAAAAATAAAACTTCTCTGTTGGTTTCTCTAACGGACTTGCCCATATTATTATTATTATTATTATTATTATTATTATTTTGGTATTTGTGGAAAGTTTCAGGAATGACAAGCTTAGTGGGAAAAAATATTGTCAGCATTCATCAATTTTTTTCAAAGATTTCAATTGGAAAAAACATATTTTATTTCCTTCAAAAGAGAGCTCGAATTCCGAGTGATTTTTATTAATGTAGCCTTTTGAAGCTGCATGAAGGCTATTGTCAATGGACATGGCAATTTTGCACTTCGGTCCATCGACGAGGATGACACCTATCTCTTTGAATTTCCGCATCACTCGAATGTAAATCATTTGAGCCTCTCTACAGTGGGTCTTCATCGACACTAGGATTCGACGTCAGCCCCTTTATTCCTACCCAAGATGAAAATGATTGAAACAATTTTTTAATAAGTATTTATATTACATTGAATATTTTTCATTTAGAAATATTTCAACTTATATTTTCATTTGATTTGCATTATTTTTGTAATGTATAAGAAATTTGTGTTCTGGGGATATTACAGACTACCCGTAACAAAAATTACATATTTTTTACATAAGTTGAGGCGTTGAAAAGAATTTTAAGAATATCTTTTCATTTCCCTCCTTCTTTCCGTTGTCTACTAAATACCATAATTAATTACCATTAAAGGACAACGGACCCACGTTTTCCTTTTATTTAAAAGAATATAATACAGATATTCAGGAATAATTAATTATCGTTTGTAAAAGTAGAGACTACTTCTTTTTCTTGTAGCGGGTTTTTTTTATCATTGTTTTTTAAAGGCAGTGAAAAACAAGACCTTAGCAAAATATGGTTACAAAACAAAAAGGCACAAATTTGGCACTTATTAAATTCAAAAATGAATTTTTGATATGACTATTATATAATCCTCAGAAAATCCTTCAAGTTCAATGCCATTATACTACACTAATGATAAAGATTAAATAAAACAAATATTTCTTAAAGAGTTCTACTAGATAGAGAAATGTTCTGATTTTAATCCTAAGAAAAATAAGCTGTTATAATTTTTTATACGAAATTTATGAAATGTTTCAAATTTTCCTAAGTTCGTAATTTGATTTACTTTTGTTTAAAATGGCAAAATAAATTACAGTGGCTCAAACAGTTAAGAGTAAACCTTACTTTTACTTGATAAATTCAACATTCAGTATATACTGGTGAAAACAATTGGAGCAGCAATTAGTTTTTTTTTTAAATAAAAAGAAAACTAACAAAGCAAATGAAACCTAACCTGGCCAAAAAAAAATTCGAAATAAGACTAATATATGGAAAAAAAGGGGGCCCAAAATGTAACCAAAAATAGAAACCTGGTCTCTGTTCTGCACAATAGATGACACATACTGTGTAAGTCAGAGAAAACATGTCTAATAGGATGTATGATCGCCTCTAATAGCTACACGCAGTCTCTTTACCAGGTTCCTTATCAACTCCTGTGGCAGCCGCACCCCCTCTTACACCAAGGCACTCTTGAGCTCATCGACAGTCCTGCGAGCTGCTTTTCGAGCTGCAATTGAGCTTCCAAGGACGTCCCATAAGGGTTCGATGGTATTAGGATCAGGGGACATTGCAGACCACTCCAATCATTGAATATCCTCCGATTGGAGGTATTCGTTTACCAACTCAGCCTTGTGTGAAATCGCATTATTATCTGTAATGGGGAAATTTGGTCTAAATGCTCCACGGAAAAGTCTAAAATAAGGGGCAAGGATCTCGTCCCTGTATCGCTGACCTGTCAGCGAACCTCTATCGAATATATCGAATATATGAAGATCGGTATCCCCATCTGCCATGACGCCTGCCCAGATCATCAGACTCCCTCAACCTTAGTGGTCTTTTTCAACAATGTTAGAGAGCCGATGTCGACTCTCAGGTTCTCTCCAGATGAGAAAACGTCTCGAATCGCTGTCCAGACTGAATCGCAATCCATCACTGAAGAGAATCTGCTCCCAATTATCCTCTGTCCATGACTCTGACCATCCAGCGGTTTTCGGCACCATGCTGGATGGCCCTTTTTGAAGTTCACAGTCAAATAGATGCAGACTACAGGGAGCCGGCATATAGACCATCAGCCTCTGGGTGACTCTTATCCATGAAAACGATATTCCTGTTGTATTATACAGGTTGTGATACTGTTGTGTTGCTGTCACGGACTTATCCCGTTTAGTCAAAAGTGTCAACTAATGGTCTTGTTTCGGCAATGTTGCCTTTTTGTGCCTTGGTGAGATCGTCAGACCACAATGGGTTATAAAAGAAATTTTAAAACAATGTTTGTGCTAAACTACGAAGTTTCAAAATTTCCTTACTCTACAAGCTTTTAAGATCAAGTGAGGTGCTTGTACACAAAGTCGATCACAGTGCCACAGCCTTACGACGTCAAAGGTCAATTCGTGGCAGAATTGTTCACGAAGATCTCAGCTATCATCTGATGTCTTATTTGCTTATAGGCGCTAATTACTTAGTTCTTTTTTTTAAAAAAAATACATTCCTCCTTTTAATTGTTTATATATATATATATATATATATGAAACTTATTAACCCTCTCGCTGTGCATCCCGCGATTTCCACTGGCAACGTAGATGTAGCAAAATTTGCGCAACCCGCGATTTGCACCGGTATGCTTTTTTCCTACTATTTAGCTGTGCAATCCGTGCCGCTGTTGTTTATGTTTTCAATTATGTTTTTATGTTCGTATTTTGATGATCTTATTCTATACTTTAAAATAAAAACTCTTTAAAAAATTTTTTTTCTAGATTTTTACTCTAAAATGTAGATTTAATATGTAGATTTGAAATACACAATACATACCATGCGCAATTTTTGGACCTACTTTGATAAAATAACTATGCAGCAAGAGGGTTATAAATGAAACATATATTTTCCATAATAACTCTTATTATCAGCTGGTTTGCCACAAAGTGGACCAGCTAGTATTTGTTTAGCCATTATTTATTTGCACTTTTATGGAAATTATAGTATTAGTTGTTACGAATCTAGTTACTTTTTTAGATACATAGATTTTTCCTAATTTTTTTTAATAATGTTGAAGATTTTGTTCCTAGCTTTAATTATTATCCCCACTATTTAAAATTATTAAAAACTAATTACAGTAATGAGTCAGCTAACTTTTTAACCTTCAATTAAACGTTATAAATAATTTACTAACAAGTAATATTTTTGATAAAAGAGACTCTTTTGATTTTAACATTATAAAAATACCATTCTGGTGTAGTAACCTACATTTATCAATATTTAGAAATATTACCTTACATTTTATGAAAAGAAATAATGATTTAATTACTGATAATGTATTAAAACAACGTAATTATAAAAAATTCCGCAATAATTGCTTGCAATACAACTATCTAAGTAAATTCGTTTTTAAATATATTTCTATGTTATATTGATTCTATTTCTCAATTTAGATTATTGATTTATTTAAAATATCTTGTGATTAGTTTAATTTGAAAATATCTTATGTGTTTAGTCTAATTGCAAAATAAGTATCTAAATGGTGCCACTGTTTTTTTGCTTCTTGTGTTAACATCATTTTAACATCATTTAGCGCAGGATTTTTGCATAAGATGCTTGTCTTCCTATTCCTTTATGGTTTTCAATTTTACATGTAAATTTTTTCTAATTTTTCTATAGAATTTTTTCTTATAATTCCTCTCTGTGAGAGAAACAATATTACTCTCTTTTCATAATTTCATTTTACTTTACTGTCTGATTTATCATCCACGTGTATCAGAAATAGGCTTAACTTTCAACATGGCTCTGTTTTTTTCTATTATGTCGAAAATATTTCTATTGTACGGGGAAAGTTGGCACCATAAATCGACTTAACCCTAAATTATTGGCCTAATTCAGTGACAGCTTTAGAAATCATAATAGGTCTCCATTTTAGTCCAAAGACTCTTTTTGTATCTTCATTTGTTATGTCTCTTGAACTCCAATATCTTTGTTCTTTGGCCTTGTAGGTTATACAACTTTTTCGCTTGGTATCTTAATTTATAATATATCTATATATATATATATATATATATATATATATATACAGAGAGAGAGAGATTAAGACTCTGAGAGTAGAGATTATCCGTGAAAAGAATGTTCCTGTTGCATTACACAGATTGTGATACAGTTGTGTTGCTGTGACTGACTTATCTCTTTTAGCCAAAGACACCACAATATAAAAGACACCACATTTTGACGTTACGTGCCGTGTGTTTGGGATGGTTTGTCATGCTAGAAAATGAAATTCCCATCTAAACCCACATTTATATCACTTTCTTTAGTTTGTTGTGAAGTATATCCAAGCACAAACCACATGGTTAAAACTAAGTACATGTGTAAAAACTAAACTTCCTACCTGAAAGGAGCCATACAACCCCAAACCATGACGGAACTACCAATATGTTTAACTATATACAGAACGTAAATGTTTTGGATGCTAAGCGGTATTGGGCTTTGGATCCAAAGCCATACGGTGTGACGGCCGTCGCATTTAAAAATGTTAAATTTACTTTCATTACTAAATATAATTTTCTTCCAAAGGTATTGTCCTTCAATTGTGTGAAAATTTATTTTCAAATTTCAAACGAGTTTTTTGATTTTGCTAGCTAATGAACGGTTTATTTTTAACAACACGACTTAATGTCCAGCTTGTCGTTTGAACAGTTTCAACTCTTACACCTCCGCTTGTGATTTGAGAAGTTTCTAGAGCAAGTTTGACTGCACGTACTTTAGAATCAATCTTAATTTCTTTCTAAATTTTCCTTTTTGTGACATCTCTCAGAATACCTTTCTATCCTCTTAAACTTTTATTTTCAATCAGTCCCTCATTTTAAAATTTTATAATGATTTTCAAGATACACAAGTATGGCTCCTACCCACAATTTCAGCTATTTTACAATAAAATTTTCCTTTTTTAAACAATCTTCATCATACTGGACCTTACATCAATACCGGATTATTTTCGAGCAGCCATTTTTTCAAAATAAAGTTTGGGCTTAAGCTCATATAACAAACTTAATCATTCAAAAATGATCATTAAAAACATAAAGCAAAATTAAATTGAAATAGCAGTCAAGTAGAGTGTATTTAGTGGTAATAAAAAAAAAACAACTTATTTTTCAATTCTTACTATTAGTTCACACACTCCCTATATATATATCTTGTTCAAATTTTCAATCGCTAATAAAATACTTTTTATTTATCCACTTAAGTTCAAATACATTTTTTTAAAATTTGTAGTGGATGATACTTGATGTTAATACAGTTTTTTAAAAATATTAATTCATTAATTCTATTTAATTAAGGAATAAATAGTAACAAACAAAAATAATATTCCAACACCAAGCACAAAAGGGAAAATCGCTCATTGTGTCCCTGTAGCGCAATGGGTAGCGCGTTGCACTTCTAATTCAATGGTCGTGGGTACAAATCCCACCTGGAAATGCGATCGCCTAATTTCTGGAATGTGTGTTTTTTTTGTTGCTATACTACTATTAATGCGAATGGTACTGTATTTAATTGAAAATGCGAGATTTAAGGCATAAACATTTATTGACTGCTTTGTGCAGTGTCTCCCTTGCAAAAGTTTGTACAAGTGTGGGTGAGCAAGGTGGGGGTGACGATCGCAGCGCCAACAACCACTTTACTGGAATAATTAAATTTAATGAATGAATAAATAGTAACAAACAAAAAATAATTATGTATTATTGTCCAACACCCTATATAGAAAGGAAAATGGAAAATTGCTTTCTATTTTGCCTCTTAATGTTGTGATTCTGTGTATATGTATATACATATATTTATATTAATTGTAATTTTTTATAATAAAAAGTAACTAAAATAAAAAAAAAAATTTTGTCGACCTAAGTAGGAATTGGATTAAAACTTTTTTTTATATTACTTGTTCGTAAATGTATTCTCAGTTTTTTTAGGTAAAAATCTACATATGTTAATTTAAACTTCTTTTAAAACTATTTCTTTTGGAATTTTTCCGTCCTTATCTTAACTTTCAATTGCTATGTGTAAAAATAAATCGTAATAATCGTATCTATGTGTAAAAATCGAATCCATCAAGTAAAAGTTCTCCATTGTTTGTATTATTTTAAGCTCAAACTCTACTGAAGATATGACATTATTTGAATAATACTATTTGAAAAAGAATTCTAGATTTTTCGGAAACATCGTTATTTATGAAATAGCAATGCATTGATTGATTTCTTAATGTCGCATTTCGAAGGTACGTTAGTGCTTTTCGCCATGGACTGCAATTTGGAATCAAACCTGAGCTGGCACCCCCACTCTCGAAACTTACACACAAAGCCAATGTACCTCATTTTGTTCGCGTATTACGCAACAACAATCTTCACTAACGAAAATGCTAGTCATAGGAACCACTGATCTATTCGGCAGTCTTTTTGCGAAGTATTGCCATCTCTTAAGCTCTAACTTTCTTTTGGAACGATCTACCAATTTAAAAGAGAGATCATTAATATTTATACGAGTTGATCTGAAAAAAAAATATGTTTTCTAATTCGAACCACTTTAGAATATTAACACTAAAAAATATTATATTTAACAATACGAAGTAGAAATGTATTTTGTGAGTGCGTTTCATATAAAATTCTAATCTGTGTAGAATTCCAAGAAAAATACTTTGATCACAGCTTCCTTTATTCTTAACTGAGTTAATAACAAAATCATCAAAAACTACTTTAAATTTAAGTATTGAAAAGTGTAGAATTTTATACATCTTTTCTGTTAAACAAGTAAAAAAAAGTATTCAATTAAATATTTTAATTTTTTGAAGAGAGGAACACAGTATATTTCAGAATAAAAAACTTCTTCCTACCTCCCATTTTTAGTGTTTTTATGTACTGCGACATAGCCATCCTGTGATGACCATGTCGTGCCGGTTCCGCGTAAGCTAGAGGTGTGGGATTATCAAAATGATGAGACATAATAATTCTTAATACAACTTTTATTAAGAATAACTTATATTACTTAAATTCTAATTTGACAATTTTAATTAAAGTGAGAGTCAACGCCCAAATTAAACCACGTATTCAAGTCAGATCACACAACTAGATCCTTTATCTCAATTATCATTAATAATCCTATTCATCTAATTACTTATATCTAATATTACCTTTTTCAGTTCTCCTTCCTTTACCTAGAGAATGATATCTATAAACTTTATATACGATGGTTCCAACTTCTTTATCTTAGGCTTCTATTCTTTCCAAAACTATCGGACTGCTAACTCTTGATCTGCAAGATTTCACACTAAGCTTTGTCACGCTATCGATCAGAATAATTCCACACTACTATCTCTAAGCTTGCCGCGCTATATCTTATCATCAAAGCTTCTATCCTTTTATAGTATATCTCATTTACATATTATGTTCGTTTATCTTCTTGGTATTGGGTTGGAAAAGTTTTGCCATTAATCGTGGCCGTCAAAGAACATAGGAGTTATGTTAGCAGAAAGACGCGATAGACGTCACAGTACTACTAATTTCCTATATGCACATTTTTTTTGAATCCATTTTTTATCCGTTTTTCTTTTTTTAAATTGTGGCCTATTACACTCTTAAAATCTAGAAAATCATGTCAACAGTAATTTTGTTTACTTAAAGTAATTCTAAAAATTATAGCTAATTCAAATAAACAGTGGCTTGAGTGTTTAGTGTCTTTTTGACAGAGATTAGAAAACTTACAAAAAATAATCGAATTTACAATGATTTATATAAAGTTTCAAATATTTACCCACAATTTTTGTCTCTTTGCAAATAGTCATCTTTCTTTTATTTCCTACCTTTTGCACAGTAAGAGAACAATCAATTGAAATGACTATAAAGTGCGATAATTGAAAATATTTCTTGTCAAACGCTTTTTTGTTAAACTGCATCCATTTCCGTAAGAAATGTCGGAGATAATTTGCAAGATATATTAGAAACAATAATGTGGATTCTAAAATATATATTTTAGGTGTTGGCATTTGATATAAAAATTTCCTTATATAATAAAAAAATAATAACATTAAAATTATGACATATAGAAAGAATTCAAAATATTCAAAGTGACTTTGCTATAAGAAAAAGTTTGAATAAAACAAATAAATAAATAATTTGTACTTCACTTCTTCAAATAAAAATAATCCTATTCATTAAGTAGACATCGCACTCACAAAATTTCATGTTTAAGGTCAAAGAGCATTGTAGTGTGACTAAATTAGTAGCTTTTTAGTTCGTTACTATAATTTAGTAGTAACTAAATTAGTTCGTTAACTTGAATCACACAAACATTTAAGTACTCAAATCTATAAGATTATATGTTGAATCTTTTAGAAACATTAGGAATGTTTGTGCAATAATGAAATCCTCACCCCACAATAAAGGATTAATTAAGAGTGATTTTTGGTACAACGAATAGCATGATGACTTATTAATTTCTAAAATAGTTTTTATGATTTAAAAAACATATTCCCGCGTTCTTTCCTACTTTGTGAATGTCTAAATACAGGATTTTGCTGAGAATTAAGTATACTTATAGATATTATAAAATAAAAATGATATCTAGAAATATAATCGCAATTTTACATTGTTTCTTTTTCTCGGGCTGTTCAATTGAAACTTTTATTAATTCATTTTTAGTAAAATGTCTCGATTTCAAAATATTCATATTAAATGGGAGGCTAAAAAAGGGGAAAGAAGATTAATTTTAGTGATTGTTCTTTTTAAAACTTAGGCAATCTATGGGGAACTTCAAGTTATTTAAAATTCTATTTTGAAAAAAATTTTAATTTTCATAAATATAATTTGGATTGTCATTTTTGGGGGGCTACTTGGATGAAATTTCTTTATTTAGTTGTCTATAATCCGAAAGCATTCAAAAAAATCTCCCATTGAAACTTAAAGCTTCTAATATGTAAGATAAGACATATTTGTATTGGAGCTATATATCCACGAAACAAAACTGCAGCGATGACATGGAAACGAAACCAACGTCATTTCACAATAAGCCCTCAGCTCCATGAAACTTCCAGAATGTTCCGAATTATCACATGATTCAAATCTTTGTTGAGTCGGATGGAAGATGTATCAATTCAATAGAAAACTTTGACAATAGGCTATGCTTTGAGGTTACAGTTGAATTACTATTCCCATTAATTAAAAAGAATGAAGGATAGTCTAAAAGGGTTCAGGCTTAAAATAAATTAAAGAAAAGTTCTCTCAAGAGAATTGGAACAGAAAGTCATTTAACATTGTTCTTCCATGAACATAAAACTTACGAAAAATTAAAAAAGGATACCATTTTGAAATTGTTACCGAGGAATCCTGATATTTTGGGGCATCCTAAAAATGTACCGTTATTATGTAAAATATTATCTACGTACTTTTTGGGATAACCTGCAATATAAAAAGTATATTTAAAAGTAGTAAACTATAAAATATTAGAAAATTTTCAGTTTAAAACAGTGGAAGAGTATCTATTTTTTTGTATTTATTGAAAAATAATAAGGTTAGTTACACTACGGAAATCATTAGTAGTAAGACTGCTTCAACCCCTTTATCTCTTACATTTATACAAAAATTGTTCATGAAACATATAAAAACTTGTAAAATATGTGATATTGAACTCATTTGGAATAAAAAATAATTTCAGAGGAACGTCCCACCATAAAAATTTCAGATTCATATTCAATATAAAGTTAATATAAATAAATTAAGTTTTTATTAATTTAGACTGTTAACTAGAAGCCAAATGAGAGCAAATCAACTGGATAAAAGATATTACAGGATAAATTTATAATTAAAATAAAAGCGGACACTTTCAGAAAAATAACGATTGGATTGATAAAAAGGGGTCGTCAACATCAGCACTCTTAAGTCTAATTAACGCAGTTCGCACGCGCGTGAGAGCCAGTTTGAAAAAATGATGTCACCTAACTTTGACTCTCCAAAAAAGAAAAATATTACCCTAGGCAAGTTATTTCAAAAGATTATTTAATATTCCAAAATGGTACAACACTTGCTACTTTCCTTTCCATAACAATTGTTGATATTTTTTTGGCTAACTTCTTTTACGGTCAGTCAGTCGCCTTTGGGAAATCAATTTTGAGTTTCTAAAATTTCCAAATCAGTACCTTTCCAATGATATAACATACTAGCCATTTTATGAATTAGAAATATTTTAAAATGACTATTAAAAAATCATCAGCTGGCGCCCACGCCCACTTAGACAGATAAAATTGACAATATTGGCTATTTAAACTGTTGCAAAGCCTCTATCTTTTTCATTTATTAAACGCCATTAACTTTTAACTTCAAGATTAATCGTGTTAGGTTTTGGAGGGAACTTTATAACTTATAGTTAGAGTGTGATTCGAAATTTAATCATTAACAAAAAGAAAATTAAAAATAAAATTTGTAGATAAACACAATAGGATTACAGGATTTTTGAAGCTTTTTCCTTGAAAAGGTAAAATTTTTTTCATAAAATTTACTGTTTTCTAAAAATTTTGTTTTACCTAAACCTACTTAGTGCATGCATGGATATTTACTTGCGTATTTTGAATTGAAATTTTTAAAATATTTCTAAGCCATTTAGCAAGAAAATTCATGTCATAACAAAAAAAAATTACAATTTTTATGAAATTCCTAATTATGTTTACAAAAATTATCTTTTTTTTTTTTAAAAAAAAAAGAAACTGAACAAATTATTTTTAAAATTTCACCGAAGTATAAAGATAAAGGTTTATTTAGTATATAGACAAAATCTTGAGTCTTAATGTTTAATAGTTTCTGAGAAAAAGTTACAAAAGACATATTGTCGTTATCCTTGCGAAAAGCTTGTTACATACATAAAAAAATAAATGAATCAGATTTAAAAACAAACATCAACAACAACAAACAAAAAAAAAACAGTCTTGTGGCTGTTTTAGAAATCACTTGTGTAACATATAGAGAAACTTGAATTCTGATACTTTAGGAAATTGTAAGTATATTAACACATTCAAATCCATAATGAGAGAGAGAGAAAACTTTCGAAATGTCGTATAATCGCATGTTCTCAATTCATTACTTTTACATATTGATACATTATTACAAGGCATTAAAGATATTCTATGGTTAACTTTGATGTAAGTAATGCATCACAAAGCTGAAAATTCTTTCAAGATTGATACAGAATTTGTGGAAAATCAGGGAAATTCTCAGACATTTTTAGCTAAAAAGCATTTGTCGTAACTCAGAAAATGACAATTTTTATTAAATTGTGTATTCTTTTTTCTATAAATTTACTGAATGCATGAACTCTGGAAATTTTTACTATATATTTCGTATATATTATTGTGTGTTATTACTCTTTTTGTGATTTTTTTTGAAATATTCCTTAGCTAAAATGCAGATTTCGTAACACAGAAAATGACAATTTTTTCTAAGTTGTGTATTCTTTTTCTATAAATCTACTGCATGTGCATAAAATTTTTACTATGTATTTCATATATATTGTGTATTTATATAAATTTTTAAACTTTGGTGTTCAATAGTTACTTAGTAAAAGGTGTATAAATATCTCAAAATATAATGCCTTTTTTCGTTGCATGTAGCTCGTTACCTGCATAAAAATACATAAATTTCATGTTCAAAAAAATAAAAACAAAATTCTTGTTGTTTTTAATACCATTTATTTAATATTTAAAGAATTTTTTTAAAATTCTGATGCTTTGAAATTGTGTGTTTACAGATGAATATATAAAACACTAATCAACCTTTTCGAAATATCGTATAATCATGTATTACCAAAGCCATATTTTCATGTATTGGCACATTTTCAAATGGTATTTATGATGCTTAATAGTCAAATTTGATTAAAGTAATGTATCGGAACTGAAAGTTCTTCAAAAATTGATACAGAATTTGAGTAAAATAATGTAACCGCTACTAAAAACCTCGATAGTTTAAAAGTAAAAAATGCTATATATGTATTTTCTGCGAAAACAAAGTAAAAGAAAAGACTAAAAAGTCTTAAAAGTAATAGAGAATAAGCTAATATTTAATAAAATAGAGCAAATACATGTTGTAATTCATTATTTTTGTGTGATGAAGTGCCTTTTTACACTAAGAATGCAATTTTCTCAAAATGATTGTTTTCAAACCACGTGTACCTCCTTTTTCACAGAAAATACTCAATGCATGTTTATACAATTTTTACTGCAGATAAATAATATGTAACTATATATAATGGAGCTATTTTTTGGAGATTTTCCTAAAATATTTTGCTGAAAAGCAGTTATCGTAAAAAACGACAATTTTCAAAAATTTCAAAGTGTTACTTTTACGATGAAATTTTTAAAAAAAAGTAAACATTATATTTGAAACATTTTAATATATAGACAATATATAGACAAAATTAATAATTAATATAATAACTAATAATATAATTAATAATTAATATAATTACTATAATAACTAATTAATATATAGACAAAATTTGAAGTTTTTATATTTAACAGTTTCTGAGAAACAGGCTCCTAAAAAAGCTATATTTCACATTGTCAGAGTATAGGGGTACTGACTACCCTAATCAGTAGAAAATGTAACTAAACAGCGTCAAAGGATTGCTAAAGTGGTGGACGAAGTAAATTTTGCTATTAACTCACGACTCACGCACACACACATCAAACGATAGTTTTTAAAAAGACGTTCCAAACGGGCTGAAAGCCATAAACAGAGGATTCACTACAAAGCATTGACCATATATTTTATTCTAATATTTGAATTACTGTACTTTCACTTTTGTCCCTCATTTATAGATGGATTGAAAGATTCTACTTATTTTTGTAAGTATTTTTCATTTCGATTAAAGATTTTATATATAGGGCTTTTTTTTTAACAATATTCTTCTACAAACAATGTCCATTTTGATGAAAACAATTATTTGTCCTTTCTTGAGAGAATGTTAAATGAGCCTTCGCTTATGTCCATCATGGGAGCTATTCAACAAACTACAAGCACACAAATATATCTCCAAGATACTTTATTATAATCATCCGAAGATCACAATTAATACACACTACAATATATGTAAAGGGTTTAACATCTCATACAAGTAAAAAGGGATTCATGTGACTGCTACAATCTTCCTGATCTTACACAAAGTCTCGTAGTAAACTTAGAAGATATGTCTTGAAAATAACTAACTGGAAGAAATAGTAACGCTGTTAGAAATATGATCCGGAAAAAGAATTATTACTATAAATACACTGTTGTTTACACAAAATACAACACCAAGAAGTACCCCAGATATCACAGCGAAATTTATTTGGCAGGTAACATGCTGTACAGAGATTAAAATCACTGCCTCTTGTGACGTATGGATGATGACAAAATCAGTAGTTAGTGTAGCCGCCATTGTTGGCTACAACCATTGCCCCACGCCTCGGCATAGAATCCAAGAGGCTTTGGCTGTATCCTTGGGGTAAGGCAGTCCATTCGGCTTCCACATATTGCCAAAGTCGATCTGGTGTAGCATCCCGGTGTGTAAGCATGGAACACACGTTTTCGATTGGCGATAGATGGCGAGAACAAGCAGGCCAAGTAAGAAATTCAATCTGATTAGCAAAGAAGAACTCTTCAATATTGCGTGCCACTCACTTTATCCTGTTGGAATATGGCTGAGGGCAAGCACTGAATGTATGGGAGGACCTCAAAGACCTCAGAGATGTAGGGCTGGCTATTAAGTATACCGGCAATACGTACTAGAGGAGTGTGGCAGTGAAATCCAATATCCTCCTGAACCATGATATCGGGTGCAGGAGCAGTGTGGCGGTGCATAACGCAACAGTTCCGCAACTTCTCACCACGGTGTCTCTAATCTCGAATATGACCATCGTGGTGTTGCAGGCAGTAGCGGGATTCGTCAGTAAACACAATGTCATTTCATTCCATTCTCCATGTCCGCCGTTCATCGCACCATTGATGAGGCAAACGCCTGTGGTTTTCAGTCAAGGGTAAATCAAGCAATGGGCGCCTTGTAGACATTCCACTCGGCTGCAAATGGCGTCGAATGATACGAGTAGACACCGAACAGACTGAATCTGTTGTGCTATGGTTCGTGGTGTGGCTGGGTGATCCATCACTGCCATGCGCTTAATCCACCTGTCACCACAGGCAGTGGTGCAACGAGATGGGTGTGATCTGCCCCGTCGGTCCGTCATTTCCTTCTGCATTCAGCGATGACAGATCCGCATCACAATTGCTTGGTTTCGCCCAAAACGGTGACTGATTTCTCTGAAGGATAACCCGCATTCCCTATTGACTACTATTCTTTCTCGTTCGAATTCAGAAACTTGGTCAAAAGGCGCTCTATGTTTTCCTACGGTCACCCGTGGCTCTATATTGCTAATGATTTACATATTTCATAATCACTAACGCATTATATAAATTTCACATTGTTTGATTGCTTCCTTCTGGTTGTTGTATTTTGTGTGGCCAGCAGTGTAGCTCCTCTTTTTACATCTGTATATACAGTTTCTTCTATAAGGAGAAGGGTTAATGTCCTGGTCCCACTAATGACCTGCCGCATAGAGGGGGTCAATGCACTTTAAATCTGTTGAGGCTTAAAGTCCTCCCTTGGCGTGGTGTGGTAGTGTAGAGAAGGGTTGCCAACTCTGGTGTCGTCCTCGTCACTTGACCGAGGTTCAGAATTACGAGGACCGTCACCAACAGCGCTCGTGTTGCTATATAGAGCGACGTTAATTTAACTGTCATTCACTGTAAGAAAATGGCAGAGTTAAAAACTTTCAGTAACATTAAAGAAATTAGTTTTTATAGAGTCACTTTATGTGATAACAAATGAGACTCCTTCAAATGAAAATACAGTATTTGTATTTGCTTGAGGTTTTCGAGAAGAATGAGTTCTCTCCTTTTATTGACGAACGTATAAAAAGTCAAACAAATGATTTCCTATCCTTTATAGAAAAGAGGACCTTTGCTCCTGGGTGCCAATCCAAGCCAAAAATAACGCAACCCAAGGAATCCATAACGGAGATTGTATCATCCATATTTCATGGGAAGTGAATAAGGTGTTGACTGCCGAAGGAAAAGATTACGAACAGGATTGGAAGAACGAAATGAAATTGAATCTGTTCTAGATTGGATTCGCTTCTCCAAGTGATTAGGGACCCAGAAATCAATCGGTAATAAGATCTTGTACAACTGACTTGAATGAAAAATGATGCAATTTCACGTGATTTAAGAACTTCGAAAAAGTTGACGATTTGAGGAAAAGTTTTAAATTTACCAAGTACAATTATTAATATTTTAACTATAAAATCTATCAGAAAAATTAATACATTTCTAAGTAATTTAAATAGTTCAGTATGCTTTTATAAGCATGCTATATAATGCTCTATCCAGAAGAATCTAAAAATAGTGTGTATAAGCGAGTCTGTATAATGATTGATTAAAATCTTGTACTGAAACTCTATTTTCAGAAAAAGAGAAACACTCAAATCGTTTCTAAAAGCTTTTATTAACGATTTGGATGAAATTGTTCAGAGAGCATCACAGTTTCCTCTTGAATGAAGGATTTGCTTTTTGTTACTATAAAATCACTTAATAAAATATTTGTATAACACGGTAGCCCTGGTAACTTTTGTAATTTCCGTTCAGTCACAACCGTTTATTTAAGTACCACGAAAATATATAAATCAACTCCATCTAAAACCAAGTATATGACCTAAAAGGTCTCTAGATGAGCTTTCTTGAAACTTTTTGGATCCATCTTTAGGGAAGCAAAAAAGTGAAATGATTGATTGTTTCTTGTGCATAGATTTCAATTAAAATTGACAGTTTGAATTCGAATTGAATGAAAACATTGTGTAGTAGTTTTTATCCCTTAAAGTCTTAGCTTGTCACGTTTTGGCAAGCATGCACTGTAAAGCTGAAGCTTTGATGATTTTTGACTTACCAGACACTCCCTTGATGCACGGGATCTATTTTTTTGGCATACTTCTTAATATCTCTTTACGTATCTCGTTTGGGAAAGATTACAATTGTCCTCATTTTTCTTTTGGTACAAAAAACTTGCACCGGTGAGTAAAACACATTGAATGACCATTAAATGAATAAACTGTCAGAGATTGACTTCTGTTCCACTGTAGGGGAATATCTTTCAATTGAATACCAATAGTTTTCAGTTTTAAACCGGACTTTCCTGAATATTTTTTTGGATATCTGTCGTGATAATGGTACTATTACCATCCTATTTCTTTGAAGGGAAGTAACTTTTTGAGGCCATATTCGAAACTAGCAAATAATTGTAATTTCAATCTTTCACTAAAAATCGTTTACATAGGCAAAAATATATAAAAGAGATCTAGATCTTCATTAGAAAAACAAGTAATATAAAAAAAAATTAAGTCAATTCCTACTTAGATCAACAAAGAAAATTTTTATTTTAGCTACTTTTTATTAAATAGTTACAATTAATATAAATATGTATATACATATGACAGAATCACAACATTAAGTAGTCATTAATTTTTATTAATTATCATTAAAGTATCGCATTGTCATCCAAAACAATCGTGTATATAAATTTCATTTCAACTGAATACTTTAACACGTGAGAAAAAAAACTTTTTCAAGTGTTAACACAAGTCGCCAAAAATGATACCAACGTGGTTGCATTTGTAATTCTTTAAATAAATAGTTTTAATCAATTAATTTTTATTAATTATTATTATATTATTATATTGTCATCCAATATAAATTTCAGTTCAACTGAACACTTTAACACGTAAGAAAAAAACCTTTTCAAGTTTTGACACAAGTCGCCAAAAGGGTCGCTAAGTCACCAAAAATGATGCCAACGTGGTTGTATTTGTAATTCTTTAAATAATTAGTTTTAACCAATTAATTTTTATTAATTATTTTGTATTGTCATCCAAAATAAACCTGTATATAAAATTTCAGCTCAATTGAGCGCTTTAAAATGCATTTTATTAACGATTGAAAATTCCACCCAGATAAATAAATAAATATATAAATAAATATATAGAGATTGTGAGCTAATAGTAGGAATTGAATAAGGTTACTGTCCAGAATTATTCTTTGCGGTATTGCTTGCTACAAAGTTTAAAGAGTTCACTTGAAATTAGAAAATTATATAAAAACGTTATACCATAGAAATGATCAAAAATGGAATAAGCCCATTGTATATATATATATATGTAATAATTCCAATAATCTGTAATAGCTCTTGAATTATTAACGTTCAGTCCTTCAGGACAACCATGTAATTAATTGGTTACCCACCTACCGGGAACTTATGAAACTATCTGCATCCACCTCCTAAAATCACGTGACGTCCCGTTGCCCATAAATACCGAGATCTGGAAATCGCACGCCCTCTTTTCTTCTGCTCTCGCCTCTCTGCAATCATGCAACTAGCCAGCTGCCGCGCGTTGTGTGTTGTCTTTGTTATGTGTAATGCCGTCTATCTTTATATTTATGAGTTTCAAGATGCAATAAACTGGATTATTGATTTTAAAAAAATATAACTATAAGGAAACTATGCCGTATTTTGTCGTGGCGAGTCGTTGATTTTAATGTGGCGAACCAAAAGATAAGGCGTGGCCGGTGGTATGTGAATGATACTGTATGTTGAGGCATTTTCTATGATGGGATTGACTAGGCAGTCATGTAAATCAAGAATCCAATTTATTGCATCTTTAAACCCATAAATATAAAAATAGACGGCATTACACATAACAAAGACAACACACAACACGCAGCAGCCGGCTGGTTACATGATTGCAGAGAAGCGAGAGCAGAAGAGAAGAGGACGCGCGATTTCCAGATCTCGGTATTTATGGACAACGGGACGTCACGTGATTTTAGGAGGTGGATGGAGATAGTTTCATAAGTTCCCAGTAGGCGGGTAACCAATTAAAATAATTACATGGTTGTCCTGAAGGACTGGACGTTAATAGTTCAAGAGCTATTACAGATTATTGAAATTATTACACACACACACATATATATATCGTGTTTCGGCGAGTGGCATTATATTTTATAATTAATTATTGATGTTTTTGGCCGGAAGAGTTGATCTTTCGTTTACTGAGCTGTGGATGTAGAAGATATAATGACATGATGGAGGAACTTGTTGCTTTTGATTCACATTTATATTTAGTAGAAGAACACATATAAACGCATAACACATAAATAGCAGACACATGCACAACAAAAACGTGACACAGCAATTAATAGCCTAGCATGACGGGGATAAAAAGCTATGAGAATTTTCCAGAAAAAGGCAGCTTATATACAAAATACCATTTTTGTAATCTCCAAAAATCATATGATTTCTGTGAAAGGCTTCTCTTATTGGTTGAAAGAAATCGAACAAAGTAGATTATATAACTACTAATCTAAAACCACTGAGCACATAATTTTGAAGTGCTAAAGTTACGGTTAAATCACGTTTCGTGAGTAAACTAGTAGTTGGCTATTTATGCGAAGTCTTGGAGGGCTAAGAACCATTACAAATTTAAAAGTCTCAAAGATAAAATTAACGTGAATTATTACATTTATATACAGTGGAGAAAACAATTAAAGGGACAAATGTTTTTTTTTTTGTTATAAAAAGAAAAATAAAAAAAAATAATAATAAAACTACATGGCCAAAATAGCGTCCGAAGTAAGACCAATATATGGGGAAAAATGAGGCACAATATGCGCCCAAAATTAGGAACCAGGTAACTTGTTCTGCACAGCAGCGGACCGACACCCTGTAAGTCAGAGAAAACATGTCTAATAGAGTGTATGATCGCCTCTAATAGCTACACATCTCTCACGTCGGTGTTTGATACTGTTTATCAGGGTCCTTATCAACTCCTGTGGCAACCGCACCCACTCTTACACCAAGACACTCTTGAACTCATCGATGGTCATGTGAGGTGATCTTCGAGCTGCAATTGAGCTTCCAAGGATGTCCCATAAGTGTTCGATGGTATTAAGGTCAGGGGACATTGCAGACCACTCCAATCATTGAATATCCTCCGATTGGAGGTATTCGTTTACCAACTCAGCCTTGTGTGAAATTGCATTATTATCTGTAAAGATGAAATTTGGTTCATATGCTCCACGGAAAAGTCTAAAATACGGTGCAAGGATCTCATCCCTGTATCGCTGACCTGTCAGAGAATCTCTATCGAATATATGAAGATCGGTATCCCCGTCTGCCATGACGCCTGCCCAGATCATCAGACTCCTTCAACCATAGTGGTCCTTTTCAACAATGTTAGAGAGCCGATGTCGACTCTCAGGTTCTCTCCAGATAAGAACACGTCTCGAATCATCGCTGTCCAGACTGAATCGCAATCCATCACTGAAGAGAATCTGCTCCCAATTATCCTCTGTCCATGACTCTGACCATCCAGCGGTTTTCAGCACCATGCTAGATGGCCCTTTTTGAAGTTCACAGTCAAATAGATGCAGACTACAAGGCACCGGCACACAGACCACCAGCTTAAGCCTCTGGGCGACTGTTATCCATGAAAAGGATGCTCCTGTTGCATTATACAGGTTGTGATACAGTTGTGTTGCTGTCACGGACCTATCCCACTTAGCCAAAAGTGTCAACTAATGGTCTTGCTTCGGCGTTGTTGCCCTTTTGTGCCTTGGTGAGGCCGTCGGACCACTATTCCAATCTCTATGAACTACCAGCAGCACATAGCCCACCTCGAGTCTTGCAACTATTTGCCCTATTTTGGCATAATCTAGCCTATAATGACTGACTATATTAACAATGAGTAACCAAAGAAATTAAAAAACAATGATTAGGCTAAACTACAATGTTTCAAGACGTGTTTAACTCTTTAGCGAGCAAGTGAGGTACATCTACATAAATTGGATCACATGGCCATAGCTTTACGACGTCACTGGTCACTCCGTCGCAAAATTGTTCGCGAAGATATCAGCTATCATCTGATATCTTATTTGCTTATAGGCTTTAATTATTTTGCTCCTTATATATATACATATATCACAGAATTATTGATGCAAACTCGAAACATTAAGCTTTCTATGGTATCAAAAAACATTCTTACTGTCGTCGGTTCTTGATTTAAAAAGGCTAGGATTTGAATGTCCTAAATGGAAATACAATTATCTCTTATGCTCCCGTTACCCTCCCTCCTCGCAGAGCTGCTTTTTACAAGCTTTTATTTAACTTACAATGTAATTTGTTCGAGTGGATTCTTGCAACTCAATTTCGAAGTTGATATTTTCAAACAATTGAGCTGAAATTTTGCATACACATTTAGTTTGGATGACAATGCATGTTTTGACCATTAATATTTCGATGTTGCATTTAGTTAAAAAGATATTAATTAAAAACCTTAACGCGCATAATTGTTTTACTCTGTGGGCTGTTTATTCCGCCATGCTCGGCGATGAGGGGAAAATATTTTTTTTTAGTTTTGACGTTTTTAAAACAGCCATCTCTAATTTAGTATGAAACTTAAACGAAAAATAATTACAGAATCCTTAAGATCATTTATTTCGCCACGATACAGTATAATTTTTTAAATATAATAGTAAGGTTTGTATTTTTTACGATTTTCTTTAAGTGTGTGAGTCAAAGTCGATGCGTTTTTATGAAAATGATTTCTAAATCTTTGCGTATGCATTTCTTTTCGCTTAAATGAATCGACCTTCCGTACTAAAACAACTCATGCTCTTTGCTCTTTTAGAATCAGTCATTTAAAAAATTAAATGCGGAAATCTTTTTTTACGATTTTTCAAAAAATACTCAAAATTTCATTTAACATTTAATAACTTGGTCATTTATAAAGATAATCTCGCGAAACTTTTTTCCGTGTGTAAAAAATATTATCCAAGTTCTGTACAAAGATTGAAAAAATTGCTTAAAATTTACGGATTTAAAAAATTTTTTTGCGTGTGTTTTTCATTTAAAACGCTTTTTGCGATAATTCATTTATGCAGTAATTTTCTTAATTTTTTTTGTCTAAAAATTACCGATGTTTGCAATCGATGTGAGAAGTTTGAAACTTAAAAATTAAGCCCTTACAAAAAACGCAATTTGCCAAAAAGTCAAGTGTTTGGAGAAATTAACGGGCCTTGCAACAATGCTGCGTTGAATGAGATGGACAGACCTGCCCAGCGATAACTAAAAAGAAAAAAATAAATTAAAACTTTTTTAAAAAACAAACTTTTATTTAAATACGCTAAAAAGAATGAAATAAACTTTTCCTTTAAAACTTTTTTTTACTCTTAACTTATAACGTCATTACCCAATTTATATGATATAAAAGCTGGTCGCGAGATTTACCTGTGTAGGTAGACAAGTAAATTAAATAACTTGATCTGAGTGATTTTAATTTTTAAAATTTTCAAGCTAAGTAAATGCGCGCGCGCGAGTACTTAAATCTCGCGACAAGCTTTTATATCATATAAATAGTGTAATGACTTCATAAGTTGATAGTAAAAAAAGTTTTAAAGGAAAAGTTTATTTTATTCTTTTAGCGCATTTAAATAAAAGCTTGTTTTTTAAAAAGCTTTTTTACTTTTAATTTATTACAAAATTCATTTTTATTAGATCTCTACACAACAAAATAAACATGCTTGCCAAGCTTCAAGTCTGTAAGTCTAACAGTTTTAAAACTGGAATTTTTACTTAGAACACCTCGCAATACCCTTTGGAAGTCGATTTCCTAAAAACTCGTCATTTACATTTCTCTACTCAACAACAAAAAAAAAGTGTGCCAAATTTCAAGATGTAGGTGTAATAGTTCAAAAGTGAGAATTTTTTTTATCTATATGTCCTGAATGCCCCCTTCCCAGAACTCTGCTCACTAGAAAAGCACACGCTCACCAAGTTTAAAGACTAAAAGTCTAGTAGATCTTGAGGTGAGTGGATATATATATCCAAGATGTATATATATATATACATCTGAAACGAAGGTATGATATGTTTCAAATTCCCTATGTGCAGTGTAAGTCGTTCGCACTTTATGGAGGCGATTTTGTAGCTTATTTTCTCGTTTGCATTTTGAGATGAAACTTTGCCAGCTTAAGAATAACCATTTGTTAATGTTTTCTTTTGATTGGGATGTAAAATAAAAGATTTATTTTGAAGTGTCTCTTTCAAGTGACTCAAAGGTTACGCAACTGCACTTTTCGAGGAGAAATATTCTTATTATATATAACAAATTATAAAAATCTCGGTTATTGCATTTCATAAAAAAGTATTTATAATACGAGTAGATTAAATTTGAAAGGTGAAAAAAACGACTATATATTGTATTTTTTTATAAATTCGATCTTCATGTTTTGCTTTTATATTTTTATTACGTTATTTCTTGTTATGTTCATTATCTATTTTGTTTTTTTTTTGTTTTTGATATATTATATAAATTTCTTTCATATATATATATATATTTCTAGATCTATATCAATTATTGGCAGAAACTTCGTGTGTGCTTGGAATGTGTACTTTGAAGGTAATCCTTCAGAATTGTTCGTCAAAAATGAAACAGTTTTTTAAGACTTATAATATTTACCCTAAAAATCATTCTCGTATTCTCAGTTTGAGAATCATTGGTTAACATATAAGATTATTTAAAAATTAAAACTTTAAAAATAATTATAAAACATTTTGATTATAATCGGAAAAACTAGCAATTTGAAAAATTTTCTCATTCAATATTCATCCAAGATATGCTAAAAGAATATTTACTAGAAAAATATAAAAAAAAAAAAAATCTCTAAGTTTTATTAAAAAGAAAACACACACACACAAAATTATTTTTTTTTTCTGGAAAAAATTTGCTGTCGTTTTTGAAACAAATACATAAAAACTTAAGAAGTATCTGATTATCGCGATGATAAAATTTACAATGTTCCCCAACAGCAGGTTCATCGATTTTAAATTACTAATTTCTTAAAAATGTGTTCCTTTATTGTGCTCCTTTATTACTTTATTACTTTATTTATTTAATTCTATGTCAAAGAATATTCATCTTCATCAAATTTATTACAGGGAAGATTGGTTTAAAGAGAATTAAGAGAAAAAAATTTTAGTCATTTTCTAAAAGAAGAACCAAAGTGAAAAAAAAACTAAAATTATAATTTCATTTACATATATAATTTTTTTTCTTATAAAACTAATAATAGTATCAAACCATGATATAGCATACGTAATTTAAAATTAAAAACAGAAAGCTTATTTTCAAAATAGTTTGATTTCTTACTTGTTATAGGAGTTTGAAAGTTTAAAAAATAATTAGATTTTTAAGAAGCACTATATAACTCAATACATAATTATAAATATGAATTTAAAAAAGTTTTACGGAATAAAAATAAATGAATCTTGGGATTTTAGGACCTGTTAACGCAATTTTAACAAGAAAAATTTAAAATTACCAGGTGTAACGGTCTCCTACGTCATTACTGGGGTAAACCAAAAGTAATGGTCGGGGGAATTAAAATATTTGAAATACAAAAAATAACACCGTTTGATTGGACAGACACTTAGACAGGGAGAAAATAAGTGAAAATTATACAAAGTCCAGGATTGGACGCTCACTTATTCAGTTCGAAACTCTCTCTGAGTTTCGAACTGAGTTTCTCTGAGTTTCGTTCGGTAACACTTCCGTTACAAGTACCACATTTCGGTCTTACAATTACACAGGTAAGGGGGAAAAAAAAGAAAAAAAATACAAGATTTTTATTCCTATACTTTATTTCTTATACTTTTCAGCTTCCAAAAATTTTTTTAAACGACTTCCAGCTTGTTTGTGTTGCTAAATATTTCAAAATATTTTTTAAAAATTCTTTTGCTGCTTTTGAAACATCTCTTTTTCATTTTTTTTTTATTCTAAACATTAAAGAAAGAATTTTGAAAAAGTGAATGAAATTGTATACATGAGTTCAAATATATAATACAGTTTTATTTTAGTTTGCAAGGAATAAAAATTTTTAATATTACTTACCCCAGTAAGAGACATCTTAGCTTTCTTTTTGGTTTACTTTTTTTAAAAATTTATATTGATTTCAGACGAACGTTTACCTTTTTTTATTCGCATAAAACAAAATTCAAAACTCAAATTGCAACGAGGTTTTTCTTTGTATATCCTCCAAACACTCTCTCTCTTTTATACCTAAAATTGGAATTATTTTTTTACGATGTTTTTGTAGACATAGATAAGAAAAGCGATTTCATACAATACATTCGTCTTAATTTTGATATAATGTATCTGACAAATATTTGATAATTAAGTGCTGCATAAACTTTTTCGATCATGACTCCAACTTTTTCAAATATTGTCTCAAAATATCGCATAACTTGCTAATCTAAGTTTCGATTTTTATAAATGACGTTTTAGTATCTTAACTTTAATTAATTTATTCCTCATTTTTGTGATTAATTAAGGGGAATATCTGAATTTTAGCACAAACTAAAATTCTGTGGGAATAAAAAAAGAAAAAAAACCCAGTTGTTCTAGTTTACACAAGAACTTAATTATAACAACTGACGAATAACTAAAATTAATTAATTAATAGTTAATATTGAAGTGAATCCAATTTTTATATAATAAGAGAAGTAGAAAAAATCTTAAGGAATAATAATTTGTTGAATATACACCAAAGATTTATTGCATTCTGACCATCCCTCATTCAAAGAAATCAACTCGACCGGAGCATAAAGGCAACCACGTCGCTGGACACTTTGTGTGGAAACAATGAGAAAAGTAGCTCATTTAACAGATTTGGACCAAGTGTTGGAGTTTGTCCGATTTATGTAAACTTTTTGTTCAGATATTCGATACCAAGTGTCGAATATCAGGTCATGTTTTTGTACATAAATGTCTATTGTCAAACTTAGAGCATGGAGCTTTTGAATCTGTGTATAATGTTCTCATGGCTTTGATCAAATTGTTATGGTTCGGTGCCTGGAAACATTGATTACAAAAATGACGTGTTTGGTTGACTGGTCACTTGTAGTCCTTTGTGTGTCGAAAGTGGATGATGGATTGACAAGTTGTTGGCTACATCGTATTGAATACAGAGGAGATTGAAGACTGTTACGCATTATCCACCCTGACCAAGGGGCTACAACAGCCGATATCCCCAGCAGTATATAAGTTATTTTATTAAAAACTATAACAGTTAGTCGAAACCCGAGGGTTGCAGGTGTGGTTGAGGTCATTGAAGAAGCAGACATTGTTATAAAAATGCTTTTATTTCAGACTCTTATCAATTTATGATGAACTCAAACTTAATAACATTAGGAGCAATCCTAATTAATTTTTCAACCTAACTTATAAGATTATTCAAAATGCATTTATCCCCTTGCAGATCACTTGTCAGCTCTTTCCTAAATTGTTACAGTCCTTTTCAAATCAGCTTCTCTAATATTTCCACTTCTCCGAACGACAGTTATAGCTGGAATGATAATTTGAGAACGAACGACTCACTATCAACGATTAAAGACTAACTACTCACCATTTTCGATTCATTTTCCACGATTAACTTTAACACACCCCTTGTGTGCCAGGGTTAATATAGTTCTTACATTAGCATAAAATCAAGTCATATCTACAAAAAGTGGTTTTAAACTCAATCCACACTTAAAAAAATTCATTTCCCCAACAGGATTAGTTGATTGATTATTAACGTCGCACTGTTTAGCTACACGAGGGCTTTTGGCGACGGACCACGTCATTTTGAACCATGTTCAAGTGACGTGGACGACATCTGAGCTGGCACCCCCCTGTCCTAACTACCACACCACACCAACGGGAGGACGTTTCAGCTCTCGACAGATTTAACGTGCATCGCTGCCCTACACGGCGGGTCTTTAGTGGTACTGGGCTCGAACTCGTGACAAGGCAAGCCACGATCCGATACCTATACCACTCGGCTACCGCGGCCACCAGGATTAGTTGAAGAACCTCGGATAGAACCCGTCACAAGTTGATAAATTTATTTAACAGCGAAAGTTGCAAACTCTTCCTGAAACTTTCTGCAAAACCCGAAAGTGTTATCAGAATAAGATGAAAACTGTATTGAATTATTTTCATAAATACTAAGAATAATGCATACATTTTTCTTCTTTTTTTCTGTATTAGAAATTTCCTATTGTTGTATTGAGATATTCATCTATCCACAGCGTAGTTGAAGATTTATGCAAATCAAATCAAGATGGTTTCTCCACAGCATTTCTAAAAAAAGAAAAAAAAAAATCTATTCTTATATCATATTTCATTCGAAATTTGAGATCCCTATGGTGGTGAAAGAATTGTATTGAAACATTTCATTCAATCGTGTAACGGAATGCAACATGTTTACGAAATTCCGTTTACATGAGCATCTCTTGTAACTGAATCTCCAAACAGATGATCATACATACAACAAAGCGTCAAGAGGCATTTCTTTGGGAAGAATTATTGGATTCTACACCTCGATACGTTTCCAAACATGAGATTTCCCAAACTCTCCTCGAGAACCTGAGAATCTCTTTTCAATTCAGCGACTCATGATTGGAAAAGAACTGGATGCAGTAACAGAAGATATTTGGCACGGAAATAACGGTTTTGCTCCTGAGAAAGATTTGATTCAAATCAAAGGATGCACACAAAACCTTTCAATCAAAAATTCACTCAGTATTCAAAATACACAAAAAACTGCTGCTATATTTCACTTTTTAAACAATTTAGAGTTTGGATTCGTAAAAAGGAAATGTAAATGCATTGGAGCTGACTTCCGGGGTCATTGGGAGAACATTAAAATTGAATAATACTACAGAATTCTTTAAATTCTTGAGTTATTATGATGGCGTTAACCCATGAGTTGACTTAAAAACATTAGAAAATCGCTATCCTATCTAAATACAGTATTAATAACTTAGAATGAAATAATAATAA
This sequence comes from Trichonephila inaurata madagascariensis, assembly GCA_019973955.1. Taxonomy (NCBI): domain Eukaryota; kingdom Metazoa; phylum Arthropoda; class Arachnida; order Araneae; family Nephilidae; genus Trichonephila; species Trichonephila inaurata. The sequence goes on from BMAV01026842.1 coordinate 631,980, forward strand.
AAAAATAAAATAAAATTGAATTCTTATAATCTCTAATTTCAACAACGTTTATTAAGGCTGTCTTCGGTTAATGTTAAAGAATAGGACCAAGTTTGGAACATTTTTTCAGATATAAAAGAAATAAAAAAAATTAATATGATGTTCTGGCCTTACTAACCTTTAGAGAGCAGCATTTTTTATCATACTTCCCATTTTTAACCGAGTTGATTCATTTTTTCTGGTATAAAATGATTTTCGCGTTTTTTATCATATACCGTAATGTTAAATGGGCTTTGCCTTCACGTATTAAAATGAAAAAGAATGTATTCATGGAATATTTTGAAATTTTTAAAAATACTATATTGTTGACAGAGGCATGAGTTATAATATTGCAAATTTCCATGGAAATTGAGGCATTTTTTTTCTGTCTGAAACTGTGCTTCGCGTTTATATAGTTCAAGCTCTCGTACTTTTATCGAAGACAGACTTAAGTCTTTAAAAGTAATTTTTTTAGATATTACACTGTATAATTTCACTAATTAACTTTGAAAAGGGTAAAATGACTTCAAGAATGTTTGAAAATTATTTTCGAAAATAGATAGTAAAATATGGAGCATATTAAATATATTTGATACCCATATAAAAGAACAATAAGACAAGCAATTTTAAATAAAACTGAAATGTGTGGGAGAAACATTTTTGAATTTTTTTTAAATCTCGTGAATTATTCCACTCATTTAGGTATTTATCTAATGATAATAAATTCAAATACAGAAAGGTATATAATTTCACATACGTACTCATAAATATATATATATATATATATATATATATATATATATAT
>BMAV01026842.1:632902-706921 GCA_019973955.1 Trichonephila inaurata madagascariensis
ATATATATATATATATATATATATATATATATATTTCAAATATGTTTATAATAATGGAAGCTCAAAAGTTTAAAATTTGCTCAATGTGTTTTTAAACCTACACATCTGTATGAATTAAATATTTCTAAATTGATTCTCCTTAAAAGTTTGCTTAAGAGCCCCCTCCCTCCCACACACTGCTACTAGATTGGAAATTGCATAATTATCAGAATGAGTACAGGATGTAGACCCCAATAGGTTTGGAATAATTTTTGAGTTTTGAAATCAGTTATGTGAATAACTCAATTCACTTAAAGTTTAACATACACCGAAGAGCAACAAAAAAAAAAAAAAACTGTTACAGGCATGCGTATGCAAATAAAGAGATATGGAGCCAATCAGAGTACGGCTTTGCAGTCGGCAAAGCCTATATACGACTACGAGTGTCTGGCACAGTTGTTAGATATGTTACTGCTGCTACATTGGCAGGTTATCAAGATTTAAGTGAGTTTGAACATGGTTTTACAGTCGGCGCATGAGCGATGGGTCATAGCATCTCCGAGGTAGCGATGCAATTTGGATTTTCACATACGCGACCATTTCAGGAGTGTACCGTGAATGTCGGGAATCCGGTAAAACATCAAATCTACGACATTGCTTCGACCGGAAAAAGATCATGCAAGAACGGGACCAACGACGACTGACGAAAATAATTAAGCGCGACAGACGTGCAACCCTTCCGCAAATTGCTTCAGATTTTAATGCTGGGCCATCAACAAGTGTAACCATTCAGCGAAGCATCATCAATATGGGCTTTCGGATCCGAAGGCCCACTCGTGTACCCTTTTTGACTGCACGACACAAGGTCTTACGCCTTGCCTGGGCCCGTCAACACCGACATTGGATAACTGGAAACACGTTGCCTGGTCTGAAGAGTTCAAATCAAAGCGACATTTTGTGGACGCATCTCGGATTCCATTCGAGTTCTATCATGAAGAAGACTTTCAAACTGTGTGCAGCAGCTTCAATGAATGCAGTGAAAAATTTCTACTAACGTTGTTCATTCTTATTTTCATTTGCTGAGCTTATATATAATATATATATATATATATATATATATATATATATATATATATATATATATAGCAATGATGCAGAGAGTCAAAGGAAATTATGCTTCCCTCGATAACAGTTTACGCGGATGATCTAACTAGAATATATAATTGAACAGTTTGTGTGATAATTTTTATATTTATTTTGAAGAGCTATAGCAAAAAAATTTTTAATTCTAAAAACTGCTTTTTGACCGTCACTAAAAAAGAACTTGGTCTCCTTTCATTAATTAATGAAAAAAATACGTAATTATTAGCACTTTATACAAAGAAAACAAAAATTTAAAAATTCTCATTGATTGATTGTTCATTATCGTTCTATCCTAAAGCACCAAGAGGGGTATTAGTGATAGATCACGTAATTTGGAACCTTGGTCAAGTAACGAGGATGACGGTGGGGCTGGCAACCCCTCTCCAAAATACCACACCTCGCTAACGGGAGAACTTTGAGCTTGATAGATTTAACGAACATTCACCCCCTGTACATGGCTGGTCTTCAGTGGTACCAGATTTCAAACCTGTGACACATCGGGATATTTATCGAAAACTGGAGAGGCCTGTGGATAGAATATTATTTCTTAGAAACCAGTGCTCGTGTGATATAACGCATTGACTAGTAGAAGTTCTGCTACAGATGACAGAAATGGCAGATCAGCTCTGACCAGTTGGGATTTACGAAAATATCTGCACGTTGTGTGCCAAAACTTCTGAACAAGAATCCCAACCTCCTCTCTTGGAGACATTTCAATGACATGATTTCTTCACACTATATACCGACAATGGAAATCCTAATGGGTGTTGAAACTCCTACGACAATAAAGCTCTATTCAATCCACACACATTTGCAATGTTATACAAACTCCTTCAAGTCTTGACGAATTCATAGGATCGACTAGAGCTACATTCGTGTCGATAAGGTGCGTTGTTTCAGTGTTTCTACTGCTGTATGCTGTTTTGGGATCGAACGATTGAAATAACTCACACTCACTTTCCAGAATGGCCGAAACGAATGTTACACGTCGAATTCTTTATTCGACGAAATACTGATCGTAGTTGAATGTATGTGTCAAGATGCAAACTAACTTTTTGCACAATGGACTTGAGAGATCAATTGGAATAAACCGCTTGGAAGTACTGATTTGTTGGCGATCTTTTGACTCCAACTCGTAGTCCACTTTGGTTTTTGTGATTAAGCTGGAGCAACCCCAATTGGATTCGAACCCAGGATGAGCAGACGTCAGCCTTTCTTATCAAATTATTGTGACCCGATTAAGTCGTAAATATCGTTCCGTGTTTAATTTCAATGTATACTATTTTCCTCGTCTTATATATAAAATTTCTTGGTAAATTTAGAAACTGTAAAGTAATTTGGCTCTTATTTTGAATTCAAACTCAACCACGCGTCCTTTACCAATAGAAGCTTCGATTTGAATTCATTAGCGCACTTGTGTGTGTTTGCGCAATATGTACATTGTGTTAGATACATAAACAAATATTTTAGATTTTTGGAGACAGCAATTAATTTTTTTCGCAGTCAGCTGTTCTCAAACTTTTAAAGATCGAGATTATAAAAATCAGACTGTATTCATTTTTAATTACAATGAGCTCTCGTTTATTTTAATTGAAATAATCTTTCTAATTTCGCTTTTTCAGTTGGAATCGATCTCATCTTCGAATTTTCATTTATACCTTTTGCTTTGATTTCAAATCGTCTTTTGAAAATAATTTTGATTTTCAAGTCTCCTTTAAATGTTATTTCACGTGAATAAGTTCTAATGATATATGATCTTATTAAAAATGAATCATTCTCTATAAGAAAAGTAAAAGTTAAACTATTGACAGCGAATAAGGAAAATGAGTGCCCATAGATGAGTGTTTATTAACGTCTCCCTTTAAAGCACAATGAGGGCTATCGGGGATAATTTCGAATCACTGTATATTGACGAGGACGCGTTATTTGCGAGGACACCTCTTTCTCTCAACTTCCACACCGCATTAATGGATAATTTTGTGCCTCGATAGATTTAATGTGCATCAGCTTCTCCACGCAGTGGATCTTCAGTTGCCCTGGAACGCGAACCCACGACTCGATAGCATGTGTGCATGCGTACATAAACTTAAGAATATAGATTTTTGTACATAAAAATGCGATATTTTCAAAATTTCTACAAAAAGCAATTGTGATTTTAAGCAAAAGCGCTATTTATCTATAGAGTGTTACGAACTTTGCGTAATTAGTGCCAAATTTTATCTTAAAAGAGTATAACATCATGTTTAATAAGTTAATATTACTTTTTGTTACATTTATTTATGATGAAAACTAAACTAATATATTCGCAAGTGACGCTGTTCCTTCTATTTTAATAGCGTTTCATAGGTACTTGGCGAAATATTGGAGATATAGCCAATTTGGCATAATTTTTGTCCACACACCCTTATGTTCGGGTATAGGGTCATTTCTATTGAAAATTATCCTCTGGAGGCTTTTCGATATTTCTGAGAAATTTCAGTTCGAGAAAGCCAAAGGTAGCCCATCCAATTGTAAATCTTCCCGAAACTCGGGTGTTTACTTGGTGTGTCTGCCTTCGACCGAGTGGAGAGTTTTGATCTTTACGTGCCTACATTTTTAGACACTGATGGCTGTGTTGTAGAAGCTTCTGGAACTTTTGTACCAGTTTTTACTCATGTATTTTAGGGCTTTTTTCGTCAATAAATTGCATCGCTCTTGAACTGTTTTGTTCTTTGGAACTATGACATAACCACGAACCCCCAATCTGCGCAATAATACATTACGAAAACAATGCGAAATTATTAGAAAAATAATTTGTGTCACAATGCGTTTTGGAATCAGGATTTGAATATGCGCATCCTAACAGCGTCCAAAAAAACTTGTTAGTTATTGTGACTAAATTAAATCAATAAGTACGAAAAAATTTAAAAGCGAAAATATATCACAGCATAAATCTTTGTATATTACCTTACATTAAAAAAATTTACACGTTGAATTCTTATTTATATATTAACTTATAAGAAATAATTAAATTAGACAAGCATTTGGCATTATTTTGGGAGGAGGGACCAACCTGAGTATCTTTATATAATTTGGGGTAAAATGAGCTGTAATACACACGCAAAAAAAAAATCTGAGAATATGTCTCAACTGTTTTCCATCCTTCAGATCTCTCCCATGAAGGAGAAAACTCTCTACACGGAGAAAAAAGACTTACTCAAAAATGAGCACATAGACATACTCATTTTGAAATGAGTATGTTTGTTTCAGGTTTGATCACATGGTTTTATCGAATATAAAACCTTGCATGTACTCAAAACACGAAAAAATGGTTAACACTTTGAAACAAACTAAAAAAGATATCCAGGTTTACAGATGTTCTTTTAATATACCAGCTACATATTTTAAAAATTGGGGTCCAACAGCAAATTAAGTTCCCATAAATCTTCCGAACTATTTTTCTTATCTACCACGTTATTCGAGGAAGAACACATGAGTACTAGATTGTTTTGATTTTATGCTTTGACTTCGCAAGATGTGTCAGAGTCTAACATTTACATCGACAGGATTGCTTCGGAAGACATCAGTAAAAAAATTTATGAAGAAAGATTTAAAAAAAGTAAATGATAATTTTTTTCTATTCAAGAAAGTATTTTGAATATTTGGGTAAAATACTCCAAACATTGGCACCATCTCTAAATGGACAAACAATAGAAGAGAAGAAATTCTGTATACTCGAATCTTTTGCAAAATGATCATTACTCGAAAACTTCTACAAAAATTCAATTTATCAAACAATGTAAATTGTAGCTCTTGTAATTGTTTAAATGACTTCGTCCACATATCTTGTTAAGCTGCAGTAGATATACTCATTCTTGAAATCATCTAAAGTTTTATCTCAAAATTGATTCTCACTGCAATATCACCTTCAAAGAGTTATTGCAGAAAGCTGTGTCAAAATAGATCAACATTTAGATTTTTTGTTCAGAAAATGAAACATTTTGATATCAAATAAATTGTAAATATTTCTTTAGTCTTTTAAAGGATAATAGTCTTTGTTGCGCCTCTTATTCCCAAAAATAAATAAATTATAAAACTAAAGTAAGTGCCTTGTTTTTAAAATAAGGCTATAATAATAATTTACGGATATGGTAAATGTGATGAATGTTTAACTTATATTTTGATAGATTCTTTAAAAAAAAAGAGACAGCGTTATAAATTTAACGTGATTTACTTAATTCATAATAAGTCATATCATTTGATTTATTCAGGCACTTATTTATAGGCAGTATTCTTTTGTTACTTCGTTATAATTTTAGTTTTATTTTCATATTTAACTTTAAAATGGCTTGCATGTTTTGAAAAAGGCAAGTTTACAAAATAAATTTTTGTTTTCAATTGTTAATTTTTTTAACATGTTTTTATAAGTTATACCTGCATGTAATGAAATCTTTGAACTCAATTTTTACCCACTCTAAAAGGGGTAAGATTAATTCGAAATTCTGTACACTTCTCAAGGACCGATGACAATACAATAATTTAATGATTTTGTTTCATTGTCCTGATAAGGATCATGACGATTAATGATTTCCCATCTCCAGATTTGGTGACGAAAAGATTAAATTACAACTCAAAAGTGAAAACGCTCACATCAGTAATTTCTTATTAAAATATAAACAATTGCCCGGTTTTTTTGAAAATGGAAATAAATAAATGATAGTTTGAAAAACTAAAAAAGCATGCTTTTTTATTGTACATCGAACTAAAAAATTAAAAATAAATTACAGTTTTAAGAAACTAAAAAACACGCTTTTATAGTTAATTGAACTAAAAAGTAAAAAATAATTCATTATTTAAGAATAAAATGATTAACGAGAAAACTAATGTCATTGTGTTAAAAGTGTGGGGTTTTGTACTACATTTTTCACACTAACTTTGTATTTCGGAATAGAACTGTGGCCGCGGTAGCCGAGTGGTCAAGGTATCAGATCGTGGCTGTCCTTGTCACGAGTTCGAGCCCAGTACCACTAAAGACCCGCCGTGTAGGGCAATGATGCACGTTAAATCTGTCGAGAGCTGAAACGTCCTCCCGTTGGTGTGGTAGTTAGGAGGGGAGGTGCCAGCTCAGGTGTCGTCCACGTCACTTGATCATAGTTCAAAATTACGTGGTCCGTCTCCAAAGGCCCTCGTGTAGCTAAACAGTGCAACATTAATATTCACTCACTCGGAATAGAACTAGTAAGAAATTATAACAATTGACATCGAGCACCCCATGTTTTTATTACAACGGCATTAATTTTCTCATAAATCATTTTATTCTTATATTAAGAATTATTTTTTACTTTTTAGAGTTCGATTAACTATAAAAGCGTGTTTTAGTTTTTTAAATTATAATTTTTAGGAGACTAATTTCTTGTAAATTTTAAAGAACCTTTTTAGCTTAGTAAATTTATGGAAAGTTTTCAAAAAGAATTTAATTAAAGGAGTTTCAGCAATTTCAATACACTTATTTTATGATTTCTTTCACTCTCATTTTCGATTATTGAAAGAATCAAAATTTACTGAACAGAATGAGCCAAATTAGTTAGTAAAATTGAATGTAATCTATTTCAAGAATGCTTTTTTAATTTTCAGTTTGTGAAATCTACTTAATTACTAATATTTAATGGATATTTTATCTTATTAGTAATTGATCTACATTGTTTAAATTAGATTTATCAGTACTTACATATTATCAAACAACCTTTTGGTGACATTATACGAAACAAAGCTCATGATTTCCAATTCAGCACACTTGACACATACGAAATTGGTATTGCCCAGCTGGACGAGTTACCTGAACGTAGACGTTACCATAATATGTATATAAGTACTGATTAATCTTTTAACACAGTGCCGAAAGGCTATACTTTCATAACCATAATACTTTGCTTTGTTTTAAAACAATTTTGATACTTCTAAAAAATCTTATTAAATTCATATTTTTTATAATAAAGAGACAAGCCCAGTCAATAAGTTTTAATTCACAACATATTGATATTCTGGTTTATAATACACCTTTAATGTAACCATAGTTTTGTTTGTTTGGATGAACATGAATGAGATATGTATCAGATTCTTGATATTTAATCCGCTTAAATATATTTATGCTTTTATTTATTAATCCATTCAGAACCATGTTACATACAGTGGACCACACAAAAGTGTTCGTACACTTGCAATTTCCTATCAAATTTAACGTTTTCGACTAATAAAAACTAATGTATTGGAATTGTAATTTTTTATATATCTTCAACTTGTTCTTAACGAAATGACATAATCAGTTTTTTATATAAAAATAGTGTAACTATTTTTTAAAAAAATTAATAATCAAGAAGCTACTAAAAATTACGCCCCAAAAGTCTTCGTACACTTAACAAAAATCTCCACATAGCTTTAAATATTGTATTTCTTTCTTAGTAGGATATCTTTTAGAGTCCACAACAACTTTTAAATGTTGTGGTATAGATTTAAACATTTTTTTATAATTTCTGCATCGATTTTCTACCATTCTTTTATGATTATTGTTTTTACTTCACATTATGTGTTTATATGTCATGTTTTCTTTTTTTTTAAAATCAAAATCTCACTAACTATGTTCTACTGGGCTAAATAAAATGATTGAGGAGGTGTTTCAAAATTTGGGGACAGTTATAGAGACACCAGCGGCGTAAATTGAGAGCAGTGCGCTTGGCGTCATTATCCTGTTAAAAAATGAAGTCGTCTCCTGTATCCAAATTTTGGGTGGATAATTAAAAATTTCTCTTTAAAATATTTAAATAGAACTCATGATTTACAATACCATGAAAAATACCTAATTCTGAGGCCGGCTTACAGTTCCCTGCAAGAATTCTTCCGGTGGAGGAGTTCATTTTCCACATAAATGCATGGGATTAAACTCCTCATTTACAAGCTATAATATGCCCATCGGAACCAAAAATGTTGAATTTTCTATCATCTCAATCAATTTGCTGTCAATTTTGTATTTTCTGAAACTTAATCCCAAGAATTTATAGTTGGATGAATTAACTATGGAGGTGGAAGTGTTCTTGCGTGGGGATGTAAATAGAGAGAGAGGCCTCACAGTTAGGAAATTTGGTATTTTTTTATAGTATTGTGAATCACATAAGCTCTATTTAAAGAGAAATTTTAAATTATTCATCCAAAATTTGGATATAGGAGACGACTTCTTTTTTTAACAGGATAATGACGCCAAGCGCAGTGCTCTCAATGTGTGCCGCTGGTGTCTCTATAACTGTCCCCGAATTTCGAAACACCTCCTCAATCACTTTATTTAGCCCAGTAGAACATATTTGGTGAGATTTTGATTTAAAAAAGAGAACATAACATATAAACACATAATGTCAACTAAAAACAATAATCACAGAAGAATGGTCGAAAATCGACGCAGAAATTATAAAATACTGATTAAATCTATACCAAGACGTTTAAAAGTTATTGTGGACACTAAAAGATATCCTACTAAGAACTAGAATAAGAAAGAAATACTATATTTAAAGCTATGTTGAGATTTTTGTTAAGTATGCGAAGACTTTTGTGGCGTAATTTTTTAGTAGTTTTTTGATTATTAATTTTTAAAAAAAATAGTTATAGTCAATTTTTTAAAAAATTGACTATGTCATTTCGTTAAGAACAAGTTGCAAATAACATTAAAAAATTACAATTCCATTATATTAATTTTTATTAGTCGAAAACATTAAATTTTATAGGAAATTGCAAGTGTACGAACACTTTTGTGGTCCACTGTATATGTAATCACTTCAGGGAACATGGTATCATATGTGAGATTGTGTTTTCCCATTTCGCGGAGTCTCGTTATCATACTGATGGGATCTGGATTTGGAACTTATGGAATGATTAGATAAATTTTGCTGTGTGTTTTATTAAAGCAAAAATTTTACATGAATTTTGAAATGGAGTTAGGCTTAACAGTGAAAATCAACCGGTCCTGAACAAGTTAAAAGAAAGTAGAGAAAATGTAGGTATATATATATATATACCTACATATCATCGCAACAGTATCAATGTTCAAAAGAATTCGCCAAGTTGGCAACCTTGATTTTCCATGTGTTGTACACGCTAAATTGACAAAACCATGTGTTCATTTCATATAATCTCGCCAATATGGTTGCGATAATATGCAAGTACCAAAAATTAATACAGCTTTGGTACAAAAACTCCTATATGCAGGCATGTTGTACACGAGTGGAAAACATAAAAAATCTGAGTAGGGTAGGCCTGTGTACCTAGGGCCACCCCATTTTATTCGAATAATATTTAGTTCTAAGTCTTATTACTCAGTTGGGTGAGTGGTAACACCAATTCCTACTTTGGCATTCATTTTGAAATTTTGCAAAAGAAAGCTGTGGTTAGTTATAAATGAAAAACTTTTTTACATCATCTGAAGTAGAGTTTTACAGCTCATTTCTCTTTATTTTTGTACAAAATAAGTCAAAAACTTTTCTCTCTGTCTGTCTTGTACATAATTTTGTTTGTGATATTAAATACTAAATAAGATTTTAAATAAATCCTCTTTCAATGTGGGTTTTTCTGCAGAAGACATTTTCTATAAAATTTTCTAGTCTTGTACCTGGGGCCACATAGTTGCCTTTTACCTAGGTCCACATGGCCCTAGGTAAAATTGCAATTAATATTCTTTATATTATTATTTTATTGGAAAAAGTTTTAATAAAAAATAAAAGGAGGAAAATGTCTTAATTACCTGAACCATTTTGATTCAGTCAAGTTTTTCATTATTATTGGATGTTATTAAAATGAGGAGTGTGTATATTTTGTTCTGAAACTTTCAACATGCTTGATTTATAAAAAATATGTTAGCTACCATTATTGTTATTATTTAGGGTTATTATTTTGCTTTTACATACATAAGAATTCATTTAATTAAAAAATATTTTTTATAGTTATAAAAATATAATTCTAAATCAGGTTTTTACGATATTTCAATTAAATTTTTAATTAATCAGTTTTCCTCTTTATGAGCAATTATAAATTCCTAACTTTTTTAGATGCCTAGAAATCCTGACAGAATAAAATGGTCAAAACCTAATGTGGCAGAAATAATACATGTTAAGGAAGAACACTATAGTGTTAAATTTCTGAAGAATATTACACATTCAAATAAGTTTCTTTTTGATAAGGAAGAAACGTATGAAATTGGCAACAGAAATATTGTGTTCAAATTGCCCAAACCATAACCTGTTGATTCTTCAGAACGACAAGGTATACAGCTAACTTTTGGTTGATTAATTGAAAATTAACGTCGCACTGTTCAGCTACACGAGGGCTTTTGGCGACGGACCACGTAATTTGGAACTATGGTCAAGTGACGTGGACGACACCTGAGCTAGTACCCCCTCTCCTAACTACCACACCAACGGGAGGACGTTTCAGCTCTCGACAGATTTAACGTGCATCTCTGCCCTACACGGTGGGTCTTTAATGGTACTGGGCTCGAACTCGTGACAAGGCAAGCCACGGTCCGATACCTATACCACTCGGCTACTGCGGCCAGCTAACTTTTGGAACCAGTTTTTTAAATTATAATGTTGAATGAAAACATGTTAAATTATTAATTCCCATTAATAATTTGGCACATTGCAATTTAAATGGTTACATGATAAATCAATGAATTAGCTGATATTTTTTTCATTAAATTCATGTGTGCATGTTTGTTTTCTATCGATTACAGAGTGAAACCTGACTTTCAGGAAAAGGCCCTAGGTACAATGATATTGTACCAAGGTCCATTTGTGAAATTTTTTTAAAATAAATAAATTCTGTGAAATAAAAGGTTTTAAGTACTTATTACTATTTCAATTGGATGGTAGTTAGTATAATGATGAATGCATATCAGTTTCCCATTTTTAAACAGACCAGGGGCTCTGTTTTTGTACATTGAAAAAATATGGCCTTAGGTACACAGGTTCCCCTACTTATGTATTATCGTAACCTATTGGCAACATTATATGAAATGAAGCACCTGGTTGCCAATTTAGCGCGTGCAACACTTAGGATATCGGAGGGCACTTATGAAATATCTCAACAATTGGCAACCTCTATGTTCCTGTGTGTTGCACACACTGAATTGGCAACCAGGTGCTTCGTTTCATGTAATGTCGCAATAAGACGTAAGTACCAATTGGAGTTGCCAATTTAACAAGTTATTAATAGAGTTGGCGATTGTTTTGGTAATACGTAAGTACTGAAATCTTTTCAGTCTGACGTACATGAAACACCATAAATTTAATAAATTACAGTTTAAAAAAAACTAAAAAAAAAAAAAATGCTTTTATAGTTAATCGTACTAAAAATTAAAAAATATATCTTAATATAAGAATAAAATGATTAACGAAAAAATTAAGGTTATTGTGGTAAAAGCTTGTAGTCCTTTGTTGTACTACATTTTTACACTAACTCTGCATTACGGAATAGAACTAGTAAGAAATTATAACAATTGACATTAAGCACACCACGCTTTTAAATGCAGTTATTATTTTTCCATTTTTACCCCACATTCCAATTTCCATGGTTTTTCTGCTACTTTTTCTGGCATATCTAAATACCTTGTGTTCTATTTTTTTAAATCCTGGCACTCATATTTTTCTAACTTTTTTTCTACGAAAAAGTACTTGCATTTTTTCTTCCTAATGTAATTCCTCTTTTGTCAGGAATAAGGCATTCTTTTAAATTATTTTCATGTTGAGTTCTTAGTGGGAGACCGTTATCTTAGATTGAAAACTATTGGATGTCAAAATCTTATTTGCAGCAATTTCAAAACCATGGCTAAAAAATGTTTGGTGTATAGTGTACACATGTGTTATGCTAAATTTTGTAGATAGTCATTTAGAAAACTAAATAGCTATGAACATCATTTGCAGAGGCTTTACCCTAATGTTAAAAAGCTTTAAGATTCCTCTCAGAACCAGCTATTTATTAATTCTTTTGTAAATGATTTAGGTGACTCCCATATCCTAATATGTAATTTATTTAAAACACAGTTTAAAAGGCATTTTCACTGACCTTTAGTAACTTTAAGACTTTTATCAAAAATCTCACTTATATTCTTGTTTATTTTTTTAATGTATGCGTACAATTTCCAGAATAAATATTTCAAAAATATGATTTTGGTTTGTTTTATTTTTCTTGTTTACAGTGAATCATTGAAAAAAAGGTATAGAAAATAAAATGCTGTACCTTAAGTAATGCTGTACACTGGATTATGGTTCTACTAGTACTTAGGATATTATTTTTTCTTCTAAATGTGCTTCTATAAAAACTTCTATAAAAACTCTTTCAAGTTGGTTAAAAACTTGTGAATTTTAAATGTTTTGTAAATGTAAAAATAATAATCTACTGTTTTATAGTTGTTTTTACATTCTTCTAAGGACTGAAATTTTTGATTCGAAAAACATTAACTTAAAAACTATACTATTTTTTTTGGTGATTGGAGAGTGTAAAATCAGTTGATATGAATAAAAAACGAGCTTAATTTGCAATATTTATTGCAATGCATTTTTCTATATTTCCATCTGGAAGGATGTGTTTCTATTAAAACAAAACAATTGAGAGAGAGAGATAAAAAAGTACTCACACACACACACACCTGGTCCTAATAAGTGTTATTTTAGTCAAAAGGTTTTTTCTTAATGTTACATAAAATGTAAGAAACTATTCCTTTCTTAATTTGTTTTCAAATTTTTACCATGTAAAATCTGTTATTCATCCTAATGTTTTCAAAAAATTTCTAATAACTTATTATTGAAAGACTGAATTTAAATAAAAGTTAATTTTCTACTTGTATAGGATTTTAAAGAAACAATATAATCATCTAGAAACATAAATATAACTTTAAATGAACCAAATTGCTTCTGGAACTAGTTCAAATGCTTACACATTTGTTTAACTATTTTATCGAATCTATTTTTGATATTTTCAAAGATTTAAATCTGAGGTATAAGTTCAAAGACATACAGTTTATGATAACATAATAGTTACATTTTTTTTATCTTAAAGTAAAATTTTTGTTGGTAGTTTTTGTACTATCGCAATCGTATTGGCGATAAACGTTGACACTTTTACGATAATACGCGAGTATCTTTTTGTAACACACAATAAATGTAAAAAGAATTTTGATTTCGAAGTTAAGTGGCAAAAATATTTCATAAAATGTATATTAAATAATATGTAAGATGAAGAAAGTGAAATTTACAACTTAGGGATCACACATATTTAGATCCCATAAGATTTGAGTTGATACATCTTTTTCTGTTAAAAATTCATATTAAATACAACAGTATCGCGAAAATGAATACTATACATACTCATATTTGAAAGCAAGAAACTCAATAATGAGTGTATTACCTACTCATTTTGTTGTTGCATTCTCAAATTTGATCCAGTAACAGGTTCAAAAATGAGTATGTGATGTTTCAATTTTGATTACGTTCTGATTGCCAAATATGAGAATCCGGGATACTCAAATTTAAGTATGTTTGCATCGGAGCTATTTTGAGTAGGTGACGTATTCAAAAAAGTGAGTATTTTGTACTCAGTTCTGAATACCGGTTTTTCGCAGTGTATATTTCTTCTAAGGACTCATAACTATTTGATTTGCACAATCTCTCCAACTCGAAGAAAGTTTCATACATTCATACATATATTCGAAGACTTATCGTACATAAAACTCTCCAGAATAAAGACACAGCATTAATTTGCTATTTTAGACAGAAGGGAATTGATAACATCACCATTATCCCCCCCTTCCCGCAAAGATACAGGATTTTATTAGACTTAATGCGCAGAAATGGGAAAGGTTGTGCAATACGAGGGATGTTTCATTACTTAAGAGTCAAAGTTTTGAAATCTCACTACTTCAGTTGAAATAAAACTATTATCTCTCTATAAACTGTCTTGGATGCAAATTGTTAATTAGAGAAAATGCTCAGAAATGGTTAGGATTAAAACTGTTTGAGTATTTAAATGACTTTCCAAGTATTTGTATTAATTAAACAACGCTTCTTTTTCATCTCAAACATAATTGATAGAGAAAATTTGTTCTTTTAATATTCAAATCATTAGAAATGTGCCCCATTTCGTCTATCCAGGAATCCGGAGAAAGTCATTCTGTCGAGAAATCTTTTTTAAAACAGGTATTAAATGTGAATATAGTAGTAAACTAAACCTAAAAATTTTGAAAATTTTCAACGCATGAAAAAAATAATCCTATGATTGTGATTTATTATGGATGTGTAAATACACTCCGTAACGTAAAAAGCGACACCCAAGAAGTCCTACCAATGAGAAGAAAATTGGTAATTGCGATGTATATGTATTGAAAACAAAACGCGGATAGTATCAGAGGAGTTGAATGTTTTATTTAATTATTCTCAAGCTTTTTAAATAGTGTATTAACGTTTAAAACATATGCGTAAACTTTAGTGTCATTTGAATTTCCCCTAATTTTCAAAAGAAAAGCGTAAAAAACACACTAACGTGCCAAAACTTCAGCAGAAAATGCATTTTTCAACATACAACCGTAAAATTGTTGAAAGGGCTTTTTGCGATCAATACAGTGAAAAGAAAGTTCAGTAGAAAGGGGATGTATGCGTAAATATCGACACTACCAAGTTAAATGGAACGTCAAGTCACTCAAACGCTTGGAATGCGTGCGCTCAGTGCCAAGGCAACTTAAAAAGGAGGGAGGACGCCTTTCCAGACATTCCCTGCAAGTGGCAGTGAGCAAGAAAACACCAATATGCCTTTATACGTGGTTGAATGATCGACAAGCTAGAAGAGGGACGTAGTTTAACGAGTTTTGCACAAGAGTTTGGAACTGACAAAATTGTAGTTTTAAGAGTTTGGAGAGAGAGAGAGAAAGCCTTCTATAAATGACAGATACATCTGTAAGAAAGCTTCTAACACGCAATCCGAGAAGTAGAAAATTATCCCTCAGAAGCTATGCTTCTACAGTGAAGGAAGTCGATGATTTTATCTTAATAGATCGAAGAAAACCATCACATGAATGAGACTGATCTTAGTTGCGCCGAAGACTATCCATAAAGGTTCACAGGTTCCATATAATGACTTAATTCTTTTCAGAAGCCAACACAACGTGACATCTCAAGGAAGATGTTGGAGAAAGACGAAGAGGATAGTTTGAATCGCATGGTAACTATGAAGAAATCTTGGATCTATCAACAGGATCTAGAGACCGAAGAACAAAGCACAGCAACGCAACCTTCCCAAAAGGCTAAAGTGCAGAATTCTCCGGGAAAGTCATGCTATCTTTCTATTGGGACAGTGTTATGGGGTCGTCTTAGCAGAGTACTTAGATTTAGAATAATAGATCAGATGATCTATTATTCTATTTACTGCACGTTGCTAAACAAATTATGTCATCATGCTCTGATCAAGAAACAGTTCGAAATGATCGCATAGACTCTTTGCAAACATTGCGGTGGAGGGTTCAGCAAAAATTCCACATTCTCTCATTCTCGATCTCTCCCAAAGGGATTTATTCTTACTACTAGAACTCAGAATCATTGGAATTGGAAATTCGATGGCACAAAATAACATCCTTTAAGAGGTGGAACAATGGTTTTGGAACACAATTTGTGTGTGTGTGCCGAGTTCTACAATGAAGACTTTTATAAAATCAAAAAAGCAAGAACAAATACATAACTCAGAATGTAGATTATGTAGTGGGGTCTTAAGAACAACAAATAAGTTAGCTTCTGTCTTAGTTATTTTGTAATAATAAATAAAAACTTAACGTTAACCCTCGCATACAGTTAAAAAAATTATTTGCCATTCTTTCGAACAAAATATGGCCGAAAAAAAATTTAAAAAAATTTTTTAAAAAGGAAAGATTAAAAAAAGCAATATAGTGCAATAAACAACTTTCCTATGCTTTTAATCTCATTTAGTGCAGCCTAAACTACAACAACAACAACAAAAAAACCCCCATTCAAACAGACACTTAAATAAGGAGAACACTTGATTCAGTTTTTCTTTTCAGGCATATAGAATAAAATATTTTTTTTTCACGAAATCACACAAGCATGCGCACAACTAAATGAAACATTTTACGTAAATCATTAAAAGTTAAAGTAATCTCAAGATGTGCAGAATTAATTTCATCTGTTAGTATTTTTTGCTTCACAAACAAATGAACCGTTATTTCAAATTATGCTAATTCTAGAATAAAACAATACTTGCATTTACAAATCGTATGGTAAGTGAGTGAGTGAATATACGAGCTACGTCAGCTACACGAGGGCTTTTGGCGATGAACCTCGTCAGTTTGATGTTTGAGCTCTCGACATAGATTTAATGTGTATCTCTACCCTACTTGGAGGGTCTTTAGTGATACTGGGCTCGATCTCGCGACATGCCAGGCACGATCCGATACCTTTACCACTAGGCTACCATGGCCACATTGTAGGGCAAAAATAAAAGTTTTTTGGCAATGGAAATTAACGATTTAAGATAAGCAATCCATACAAATAAAAAATGATATTTTGTAAAATCTGTATCATTTTTTTAATGTAGATAGAACCATCTCAAGAATTCACTTGCATAGTTCAAATAGTTTATACAATAAATGAATTTTTAAAAATTCTGCTGCGCGATATTTTTTTATTTACTGAACAATTTATATTCTTTCTTATTGAAGTGTTTCTTACGGATTATTCACTTCTTTCACACACAATATCTCATCGTATTTTTTTAATCTATATGTTTTGCATTTTATTTTAAAATTTTATTTGTAGTCTTATAAATTTTACTTTCTTTGAATTTTTTTGAATTTTATTTTTCCCGATGTTGATACACTTTTAAACATAACTTGTGCTGTCGTTTGTTGGTGTAGTATATAATTTTATAACCTGTTGATATATATCTTTAAATCTATTCAAAATATAGGTAAATAAGATTTAATAATGCCATTGATAACGTGCATTAACTATTTCTCGTGAATTTCATCGAAATGAAAAAGCTTACTAAAGTTCTTTCACTGAATTTCATGAGCGAAATTCAATCGAAGGCAACCTTTGTTTGAGAGGAATGCGAAATCTACTGATTGGACCCCTAAGCACTGGTGGCCTGATTAACATTTCAAGGGGAAAGTTGACACGGCATCCAGAGTTCAATGAAGCTCGAAGCCTCAGAGCTCTGAGCTATGCTTGCCAAATTGCGCAGCGTATCAAGAAGTTCTGGGCTGCCAAATAAATTTTACTTTCGAGATACTACATTGGAATAGGTTGGAATATTTCACTCCTTTTTCTTAATTGCTTTTTCTCTCTTGGAAGAGCGAGCAACTTTCAAATTTCAGTCAACTGCAAATAAAGTTTGCTCCTGCTTCTCTCAAGAAGACTGATAGGAATTCCCTGATACATTGAAAAACATTTGTTCTCATCTAAGTTGGATTGAATGTATTATAGGATGATTGAGAAAGAATTCAACACACATATATCGAGCATACGATATCAAAAATAAAGGGGCTCCTTTTTTTAAAAAAAAAATTACTACAGGAAGTATGAAATGTTTGTTAACTGAGATAAAGTGAAGAAAAATAACTCTATCGTAATTTATTTAAAATTTCTGTTCACTAATTTTCATGGATTTTACTTAACCTGAATTTAGCTCTGCTGAATTTGACAGGAATATTGACAATTCGCTTAACCCTTTATGAGATGTATACTTATCACTAACTTAATTTTTTCAATAGGAAGTTATTTTTCGCATAGGATTTAGTACTTGGGGTATCACAACAACTGATGTTTCTGTCAGAAGGACACCCTGTAAATTTTCTGAGCCGGCAGAAAAGGGTTTCAGATGACAAACAACTAAAAATGGCGACAATAAGCCAACTTGACAAAAAACATGGACACCACCGTTTGCTCTCTAAAAAAGCATATGAGGATAAGATAAGTTTGAACAGTTTAGAATGTCCCATTATGTGGTGATCCTTCTTTTCTCAATTTTCATAAAAAAGTAATGTGTATAAATTTTCTCTAATACAAAATATATTTGATTTACAATACCTTCAGTATATTTTAGTACTTACAAATAATTTTTATGTAATGCAATATAAACAAAATGCAAGAACATAAGACACTCTACCATTTGAATAACCCTCAATGTGGGATGGGAAACCACCAAAAAAATGGTCTTCAAAATCAAATTAATTTTGAGTAATAAGCAAAATGAATTTATTTTTATAAATCAATCCCCCCAAAATATTTTAGCATAACATTACTAGAAAATAAACGGTCTTCTAAATTACAGTGATGAACATAACTGAAGGAACATTTTGTCAGTAAAAGGAATTCATTATTTTTATCAAAGAATATTATAATGTAGAAACTGTTTTTTTTTGTTTTTTTTGTGCCATAGATAAAGACCGGTCACCCATCCGGTAGAGTGGTTAGTGACGCTGTGCCGTTGGGACTGGGTACGAATCCCGGAGAAGACATGGATGTTTGTAAATGTATAGTGCCTGCGTGGCATGGGGGTACTTTAAATAGCCATCGAGCCGCATGTCCTCTCGTGAGGTGGGTGGAAGGGGAAAAGAGGTGGGAGGCCCCTGACCACCCCCAGGGTGTTTTCCCTCAAAGTTGGGGTGAAACCGAGCTAAATCGTTCTGTCACCTGTATGGTGCTCAAAGCTACGGCTAACGACAGGCGTCACTTAGCCCTTTGCCATGATGAATTTCGTGGGCCTTGATCTGGCCTTTGCCGATCAGTGGGCATTAGTAACAACAACAACATATTAAGACCGCACAAAAAATATTCGAAAATTTCATAAATTCTCTTACATATAACAAACAAATTTGTTAAAATACTATAGACTTTTTTTTCACGCCATGGAGAGAGACCGCATAAAAATAAAGAAAATACGCCAATTACTTAGGAAATTGATGAGAAAGTTCTTCCATTACAAAATGAATAATTAAATTACGCATGCAAGCATTTTTAGTTTTGCATGGAGAAGTTTTCACACATACATAATTCACTGCTACTCATCGTAATCCAAAGCCCTGTGATGAATTAGTTCAAAATCGCTTTCGTCACACACACACTTGAAGATACAATTTCAGTTGATTTATTTTTTGGCACCATAAAGTAAGAGATAAGTTTTTGGTTGGTCAGTTGTCTGGAAATGTCACGATAGCCAGATATGCGTAATCGAAGCTCTTTTTGAAATTTCATACTTCTTTCGGAATTTGTATCTATTTTTTAAGAAAATGCTTTCCCAATTGGTTGAAAAGCTGTATCTCTGCATATATTTTACCCGCTCGCAGAGAATCCGGTTCTTCTTGTGTCCGTCTACATAATCTATCAAATTATTGATAATGCCACAGTTATTTAAGGGGACATGGTACGATTTACGAAATTTTTTTTAATTTAAGGATTTTTAAAATTTTTTTGATTGCCTCTTATGTATGTATACTATGTTAAACAGATTTTGTGCTAAAAAAATTTCATAAAAAGCTAGTCATGTAATTTTTTAAGGAAAAAACTTAAAATTTTTGAAGTGATTTTAAAATGCTACTCCTCCTACAAAAATTTACATACATGCATGAAATTTCATTTACAAGGACTTAAAAGTTGGTATGGGTTTTGCGTTAACGTGATTGGTATTCATACAATACTTCTTTTTATGAATGTTTATTGAAAATTCCTTAAAAAATGTATAAATTCTGAGTTCAATTATTTTTAAAAAAATAAATATTACTTTGATTTAAAAATGCATACCAACTTTTGTTACATGTACTATTAGCAATAGGTAAAAAAAATTTCAAAGCATTAGGTGCAATAGAAAAAATGCCTTAGCATTTTAAATGAAGACAAACTAGTTATTTTATCTTTCTGAGATAAGTCAGTTAAAAGTTTTGATTTGCCATAGGGATGTGAATAAAAACGAACGTGAAAGCTATCGTAATTCTGCGTGTTTTTTAAGTTTAGAACTTTCAAATTTTGTGAGGTTATAGAAAAGTATATAAAAAAAAATTTAGGTCAAAAAAATTAAATTTGATTTTTCTGGCGACCCAATTTTCAATCATAATTTTTTTTTATCGGCCCCCCCCCCGCCAAAAAAATAATAATGTATTGAAAGCAATAATAATGCATTTTTGCGCTAAAGCTACAATACGATCATAATTACAAACCGTACAAATTAACAAGATAAGTATAAAATTTTGTATATGTGTTATTTTTAAGTAATATATACTTTTATTTTTTTTACTTTTTATAGTTCGATTCACTATAAAAGTGTGTTTTTTAGTTTGTTTTAAAACTATAATTTATTTTATAATTAATTTTACTATACACGGTAAAAATCACAATTCTAGTGAATAATTTAATAAAGAGAAAATATACTTACCTACTCTCAAGGACTTTTCAATTTTTCTTTTGATAATTTGAGAAAAAATCCAATAAAACTAATGAAAATATTCCAAATGTGCGTGTCCTTAATAAAGGACATAAATCAGACACTTTTCGCTAACAATAAAGGAGAGTTATTTTCCATCAAAACTGTCATATTTTGTTCACGTTATTGTAGTTTTGCTAACGTTCGATGATCTACAAATAACATTTTGAACTTTTTCTTCCTTGTGTCTTTTTGACAAGGTGAAGTGCTACATTTATGGCTTCATAGTTTTCTTCATAAAGTTCTTTAGGCAGCATTTGAAAATTTCAATTCAACTCAAACGTTTCATGTCTATCACTTTTCGCATATTTACTTTCTATATCTTGATTAATATGCATTATTTCAGTAGGTTCTTCATTTGCTTGATCAGTTAAAACTTCCTTCAATAGAGATCGCAGATGCCCATGCCCATTTTTTTTATATTCTGCTCATTTACATTTATAAACCATAATAAGTCGTACAACACAGCATTCAAAACCGCAAAATTGTTCATGTGGGAAAGTATAGCATGTGTAAAACGTTTTTCATCATACATTATATGTTTCAGAATACTCATAAAAATACATCTTGGCCAAATAATCCTTCAAAGTGCTCAATATGCTTATCCATATATCATAAAACTCATTCATATGGAAAAAAAAAAGTAACAGAAAAATATTATTTACAACTGTCCTAAAAGAAAAAAAGACGGAGTGAAACATACCAGTAAGTTTGAAGGTCAAATATATGATAATCAAAAGTAATATTTTAGGGGTTAAAAGAAACATAATAAAAAAATCTCTCATCGCGGGATTACAGTAAAGCAAACAAAATATTTTTTTTTATTTGGTTATAGAATCAGATAGCTAATGATCGTTTAAAGTGGAATCTTTTCTTTTTGATGATGACCAGATGATAAAAATAAATTATATCAGTGCAAATGTGTATTTTTTATTATGTCAGAAAGCTTTTTATTTCACTTCATTCCAAAAATAAATTATTTTTTAAACCTTTTATTTTCAATATGCTCGCGCCCCCCCAGTTTGAGAAACACTGTCTTAGAGTATTATAAATATAGCTACAAAAATTAAATTGAAATTAATAAACCGACTAAGAAATGAATAGAATTGTTCAAACCTTCATAATAGAAGGATAAAAGAGAAAGCAGGGTGTTACTCAAAATTAATCTGCAACTATCAGAGTGATTTACACCACGAGATTACCAAATCCGATTATTTAAATACGAGTGCATTACTATGCCAATTCGACCCCATTATGTTCAAATAAAATGCGTTTGGTTTAAACAAAATAATCAAATCACAAAATGCATTGATTTCTTGATCATTTATTTAAAACGAAAATTATGACGTCAATTTTATCTTAACGCACGGATCGAAACACAACTAAGCTCATTAAAATTGTAAAAATAAATTTTAATGGTGATTTTATGTTTCTCCTAGATCATTATTGTTGTTATTAATTGCAAATAACAAGAAAAATGGGACAATCTAAGTAACATTTATCAAAAGTCTTTTTTAATATACAGTTTCAGAGCTGTGTCTAAAAGCACGTGATAGTTAGGTATTTATAACATGCCAATAATGCATAAAAAGTACCATTCACACAATCAGAGTATTTTTTTCGTTGTTTTTGTACTTAAATATAAGAAGACAATCATTGTGAGTCTCATTTTGAATAGTAGAACTTTTTATCATGTAGTCTCATAAAGTCTTTGAACTTATTTATCGCTATATTTTATTTCGACTGAGTAGCTAGAAATTAATTTGAAAATGAAAGTAAGATTCAATTAGTTCATGATCTCTACAAATCCAACATGTGATTCGCAATATCTCAATTAACCGAGTAGAAGCAGAGATAATCAAAAATAAGTTATTTGGAAAAAAAAAGTGGATTCATGATTGAGAACATCGATATTTCTTTGTCATTAGAGGAGAGATTTGTGTATTTGAGTTATCTCTACACTGTTGAGTAGGGGAGAGGACATCTATTTTTTAGTTGAAATGCCTTTAGTAAATGGGTTTAGCCACGCAATCAATCGCTTTCTTGTGTCATTGTGGTATATTTTCCCGATCAAACCTTTTTTCTGTCTATCATTCTTTTGACTTGGAGAATTTACATCTTATAAATGTATATAGAAGTAGCTTATACATACATATATATAATAAGACTTTTTACCCGAGAAATCACGCAAGTAAAATCAACCTACATATCGATTGTGTAATTGGCTCAGAATGATACTATTATTTCTGTAATTGCATTTATAACATCCGAAATGATCGATAGCATTGAACAAGGATGTACTTACTAAGGGAAAATAACTGAAAAATCTGTAATTTATTTTTATCATGTAATTTGTTTTTGAATGATTTTAAATATATTGTTTGGCTACATCTTTAAAAAGACCTTGCAAAATATGAATAAAGTGATTTCAGTAATTTCTGTACATCCGGTATGAGCAAGTGAAAGAGAAAGAGGTCTGTAATGATTTTTTTTAGGTTTATAAAATTTCAATAAAAATTATTTTAAATGCAGTTATGAATAATAAATTACCACCTCTTATTATCTTGTTTCAAAGGATTGATTGCTTCTAACCATTGGGTGTGTGCTTATAATTACACATCATGACTCAAATCATTTTATTTTTTGAAGACTCTTTAATTGTTAAAGGATGGTAATTGATTTTTTGCTGAGAGAAAATTCAATAATTCTTATGGTTTGCTTTTAACTACCGACAGTACTTAGAAGTACCACTCACTTTAAAATTACATAGAATAAAAATTTTTACGAATATTCTGACGATACTTAGCAGGAATATTCTTTGACATCTACTCTACCAAGATATACGGCAGCACTGGTTCTATGATGGGTATTTTAGCGGGAAAGGCAAATAGTTTTATAGCAGAAATTGCGTTTTCAGCGGATTGCGAAGATTATCATTTTTGTCCCGAATAAATAGTTAATGTCAAAATGTAAGTGTCTTATTTTTTTTTTTTTTTGTATGTTAATGAAGACCTTAGAAAACGTTTTGACTATTTATTTTAAGTGAGCAGTGTATATAATTAATTTTACAGTTCAATATCTTTAATTAATTAATTAGCTCCAACGGATTAAATTTCCCAAAGTTTTTTATTTATATATATCCCTTAATTTTCAATGTAGTGATCCAAAAAAAAAATGTTGCATGAAAAAAACTGCAGTAAATTATGATGAAGTAGATAAAGGGTTAAGCAAGTATTTCTAGGTATTAAATATAGAACTGATCTAAAACAAGATTTAAAGTGATTTTGAAATTTCCATAGGTTTTAAAGCACTCTGTGTAGTATTAAAAACTCGAAGAAAAGTGTATGCCAACCCTGCCAAGGTGTTACTAATGGGGCAATATATTCAATGACGAAAATTTTCTATGAATTTGCTCTTCTGGTTTCTAGATTTACTATCCATATCAGTTGAAATGATCTAAAAGGGCACATTCAAGTCTTAACCTTCATCAAGGAAGAGCAACTAATCCAGGGGAAAAAGTTGGTCTTATTTAAGAAAATTTTAGAGCAATGATTCGAAATTATCTTGAATTTGCTTACAAAAATGAACTTTGAAAGTAATAATTAAAAGATCAATTCGAAACTTTTGTCATTAGTTTTTAAATAATAATTCGCAACGAACAGGCAGTGTAAATTTTTCAATTCATGTTTAATTCCACATTGCGTAATGTTTGCATTTTAATTCTACTGAACTTCCAATAATAACTACAAGTAATCTAATGAAGTTTTATCTATTGTCATGAAAAGAAGTTTATCACTTCAGCTTTGATTTTTTGGAAAAAATTAATGTTGCAAATATTCTTTGTATTTCTCCACCTGAAATTACCTTAAAAATTGAAAGTATTGGCAGTTTTAGTTTTCCTAAAAAGTTCTGTTACTAAGACTCCACCCAACTAGTCCTTGTAAAATTCTTACCCCTCAGGGACTTTCCTTCAGTAGGAAATTAACGACCCCTTAAGCTTTCCTTTCCTTTCTTATCTGGCCGATCACTCCGTACAATTATTTCCCATTGCCGGCCCATCTTTTCATTTAACCTCTTTTCCTTCATTAATATTTTTTTTTGTTTAAATATATGTATTCTTTTGTCAATTAAAGAGTGCAAATGGCTCTTGCACCAAAAAAATAACCCAACTAAAGTTTCGAAATTTAAACTACAATAACTGTCAAAAATGGTTAAAAAAACCTCTTTGTATACACGATAATATTTTTTGAAGCAATAAGTTTAAAGTGAACTGCTAGTATGTATTGAGAATGTTCATATTCTTAGGTTTTTTCATTGTATAATGTTGTGTTGTTCAACCCCGATAGCTGGTGTCAGATTGAGTTCTATGAAGTAAGATTACGTATGTCATAAAACGCTGCATTGAGCTCCATGCAAGTGACAGGTTTCATTCGACTTCAATTTTGAGAGAGAACACCCTGAGGTGAGGTATAAAGGATCCTCTATTCCCCTACCACCAACCACTCGAGAGGACTTTTGGCTCGAGGGATATTTAAAGTGCCACCATTCCGCCATTTATCCGGGATCGATACCAAGCCCATCGGCACAGCAATCAGCCATTCATTTTCTATTCAGCCAAATAACACTACGCGAATCAATGAATAGCTACACCGAAAGAAAATATCTTATTTTCTATGAATGCGGAATGAGTGTGAAAAGGTCTTTGTACAAACGGATCTTGTTTCGGCTTGTAAAGAAAATGTGTTGCTGAGAAATACGTTAAATTTCTAAGTAACGTACAAGGAGACTAATTTTGAGATCACTTCAAGTATTGTTACGCTACTCGCGTGAATCTTACATCCCTCCTAATCTTCTCCAAATCCGTCTGTGTTCATTTATATTCAAAAGCAAAACAAGAAACATCCAAAATTGCACATGAAAGTAGAAAATGGGTTTATACATTGAAAAAAAAAATAGAAACGTTTTCATAAGTTATGCATCCATCTATATTCACAGAGAGCTATTTTAAGCCGCCATTTTAAAAACTTCAAAATATGTTCTTAAGTTTTTTTTTATAAACAGTGTACAGAGAAATTGTAAAAACCAGAACTTTTTCCGGAATGTATCATTTCAAATCTGAAGAAGAGGAAAAATATTTTTTTCCAAAAAATCAATTTTCTGAATACAAAACAGCACTAAAAGGTCGAAGTATTCTAAAAGAAGATATTTAAAAAAATTAAAACGAATTTTTTTTTATCTTTGAAACTCAGTTTGAAACAGTTTTCAGAGTCAGTTTTCATAAAAAGTAAGGCGAATCTATAGAGGATTTTTTTTAATTTGGATCCAAAATCTGCTTATTGGAATTGTTTGGCGGAAATCAATAGTTAAAAATTAAGTGTTAATTAACCTTACTCACTCTCTCTCTGATGCAACTCATTACCAGCGAACCTCATCATCTTGAGCCATTGTTAGTGACGAGGATAACAGCTGAACGGGCACCTCACTGTCCTAACATCAGAACCACGCTAACGTGAGGACGTTAACCCTCGATAGATTAATGGGCCCCTCTACACAACTGATCTTTATTGGTAACAGTACTTGAACCCGGAAGAAACAGCGCCGATCATGACTTCGTTTGGCGGCTAATAAATAATTAAAAATAACAAAAAGATACAAAATATACCTTTTTCACATGGAATTTATAATTCTATTGATCGATATATAATAGTGAAAACATAGGAAGCAATTCAGTGATATGACCGAAAAAAAATTCTTTTAATGAACTCTCCCAGTCCGATGCTCTTTGGGGATCTAATACCTTTAAAGCATATAAAACCAGCTAATTCAAATAAATTCGTAAAGGAGGGAGTAAGTTAAACTCTTTAAACTTGTTTGACTGTTAACTGATTATTTATTTGTTTAACTTTGTTGTGCCAATATAATGGTTTCGACATTGTATTCGTTGAGTAAGACATTGTAATAATTTGAGTGGGAAGCAACTTTTTTATTTAAATTTCTGTAATTTTTTTCATGTTTTTCTCTTTTCCTCCTTTTTTTATTTTGTTTCTCTAACGTCATCCATTTTAACGAATACGAATCTTTTTAAAAAATAACAAAGATCAAAAAGCAGAATATAAAGATCCTAAAATATTAAATACAAAATATAATGAATAAGAAAATTACTCAAGCATCAGAATTTAATTACTTTACCAATATTATTTTAGGGTGAATTTTATAAAGCCCAAATAATGTGGATGGTATTAAAATATGTTTTTATTATTTCTCGTTTACGGAGGAAACTAATTAGCTATTATTTTTAGTATTAATAATGCCATGAAAGTGATTTAAAAACTAATGCAAATATTATAATTCGGATATTATATTATTCGCTTCCAAACTAACCAACGTAATGTTAACTATAACATACATGTGGCTATCAAAAGAATGGAAACACCTTAGATTTCTAAAGAATCCTTTATTAGTGAGTGTAGGACGGCCTTTGGCAAAGCTTGGATTCGCCTAGGAATCGATTCATACAAATGCTTAATGGTGTTTAGAGGAATATTTTTCATAGCAATATTGTGAAAGCTCTGGGAGAGATGCCGATGGAGGATATCGTTTCCGTATTGAAAGTTCTAAAATAGACCCTAACGGCTCAATTATACTGAGCTTGGGTGACCGTGTGGACCAAGGTAGATGTTTGACTTCATCCTCGAGTTTATCAAATCATGAATGGACAATTCCCGCTGCATGGATAGGTGCATTATCATCCTGGATAATTCCATCTCCTGCAGGAAACAAAGTTCGCATCATAGGATCAGCTAAAATTTCTCTCTCCTTCTCCCTCGAGATCCTTCCTTTGAGGGTTACGATTGGTCTAGCAGAAAACACAACACCTCCATGCTTGAAAGAGCTTGTGTACTTGTCCTCCAAACGTCCTGTTGTAGGCAAAAGTGGGAAAGACGATTCGTCAGACCATGTTACATTCTTCCACGTATCAATCGACCAGGTTTGGGGAGTGTGACACCATTGTTGCATCAACATCTTTGATAAGTAGTTAGAGAATTGGTACTCTGCCGTTAATGCTCTGTTTATGAGGGTGCCTTCTAATTGTCACCATTGACACGGGAGAATCCAGTTGCTGTTTGAGCTCTGCCGTCACTTTTGCTGCAGTTTGTTCTCTTTTTAGACATTACAACCCGCCTTCAGTTTCTTTCATTGAGCTTCTACTTTCCTCCACTATTTTACTTTTACCGAGCTTGTTTTGCCGCGTTGTGTGTATGTTGTCATGACTTTAGATACTGTACCTCAACATATGCCTACAGGATGTTTCGGTCACACTTGCTCCAGGCAGACGGGCTCCTACAGCTTGACCTCTTGGAAAATATGAGCGGTCCAATATTTTACTCCTTTGAAAAAATGCAATAAAAGAACTTGAAAAAAATCTACCATAAACTTCTAGAGTATATATATTTCTGTTTATAAAAAAATTGGTAGCTATTATTATATTTTAATGCTTACGAAGTGCATTAAAAATGTCACTTTTATTCACAGGTGTTTCCATTGTTTTGATAACCAACTGTACTTGCTGTATGAGTTTGAAAACACAACTCATTTGAATAAAAAAAAAGTATTTTTAGTTGACCGTTAAGAGATAATGCATTGTGATCGGAAGAATTATTTCTCGACCAATGAGCTCAGGTACCTTTCCTCAGTAACGTCTACAAAGAGAGGTTGCAACCCCCTCTCCCAAAGACCAACAGGTTTTTAATTTTTAGCTGAAAGATTTTAGCTTCCGTCTATATGTATACGCTCATTTTTGTGTGTGTGAAAATATTTTCCGTCTCATAAAATAAGTCTGTACTTGCAGCAGAATTCTTCTAGTCTGTGTACCTTTATTACAGTTGGAGCGATATAAAAAAAAAAGCTTTACTCTTTTTTAATCTTGAGATTAAGCTATGAACTTCGTATCGAGTTTCTCAAGAATAAAAAATGGGATCGGAAGAAAGCGTATTTTGAAAACTTTTGGTCATTTCCGCAAAATCTTAAGCCCAGCATTAAATGTTTCGGAATTACTCATGTCTAATTACATTAGTTCATTTCTTACACTTAAAAAAAATTATAATATATCAGAATACTTATTGCAAATTACTAAGGATTGGTAATGAATGCTTTTTGCTTAAGTTTAACGTTTATTTAAAAAAAAACCAGTTGAATTGCAATTAAAACTATTGATAATACTGTAGGATTGCTGTTACGTTTTTTTCTTTCAAAAAGTAATAAATTCCTGTTGTATGTTATAATTTTCTAGTTTTTAGCCGGAAGAGTTTTACTGATACTGGCTAATTTTATCTTCTCGGAATGTGTGGTGTCTTTATTTGTTGCTAAAGTAGATAACACGATGAATAATTTTAAATTTTCATTACAATGCAGGCTTTTAATTTTAATAATATTTGTTTTCTATGCCTGTATAAAATGAATTTCCAAACGTATAATTTTTAGCTATATAGTAGTAAATATTTTGCTTTAAAGTGTCCAATTTTTTAGCGTCTACAGTAGGAAAGGGAAAATGAAAATAACCCAAATATGTGTTTGAAATGGTTTTGGCCAAATTATGTGACACCTGTGGATCAATAATTAATAATTGCATTGCGATGGGAATTGTTTGTTTGAGTCCATCCAAACTTTTTGAATGATTTTGACAATTATCTATGAATGGCATTGAAGGATAGTGCATTGTGGGAGAGTTGGTGGGTGAAATAAAAAACAAAGGAAAGAGGGAGAGGAGGAGTGCTCTATTGTGTGAAAGGGTTAAAGCGTGAGCCGCCTTCTAAATAATTTACTTCGATTACCCCCAAACGAGGAGCGGATTGGAAGCGAGGCATGGTTTACGACGCCGTAGAAGTATTCGGCCGGCCGAAAGAATAGCGGTCGTGACGGCAAGAGACGCGCTTCTATTTGCGCGAAAAAGCGGACGGCGAGAGCATGGTCCTCGTTTTATCCTCGCGAACGGTGGCACTTTTTTTTCCATCCTCATGGACGACTGGTAAGTTAAAAAAAAATTTTTCCCTTCAAGTTTTGGGTCCTTTTCGCTTTGGACGTGTAGGGGCATCGATTGGGCCGCATCGATTCTTAGGGCGGGACTGGCGGGTAACTTTTTGGGGGGTTCTCTAGTGGCGCCCCCTGTTGGCGTCCGAGAGGCCGACCATTGATCGTTCTACGCTCCGACGTGGAAAGACATCCCGTACCTTACCTCTCGATGGCGGCGAAACTTGCTTACCCTCGGCCGTTGAAACCGCCGCCGCCGGCCTCTCGAAGGAACCGTCGCCACACTCTCGCCAACGTGCTCCGGTAAGTCCCCCTTCCAGCCACGTGGTACGGACACGTAGCCCGAGTTGCGCTTTGCATGCATTATCATATTTTCCACTTGTCCGGCGTCGAGTTCCGAAACGTCCCGTAGAATGCTTCTCTTCTAAAAAAGTTACACACAACTATTTAAAAGTCGAAAAAAAAGTTTATTTATTATTCTAAAAGTTTTGTTACTTAAAACCATGGCAAACTGCACAAACTTATAAGTATAAAATGTCATTATTTCGCGTATTTTTATTAGTTCGAAAATAAACAATTATTATTTTGTACAATACTTCCCAATAAAAAAAGAAAACACTTGTATTGAATAATACAGATAAAAATACCCGTAGAAGACCAATCAATTCATCACCATAAAAGTTCTTCGTGTTTTTTTTTTGAAAATTATGTTGCACATGTAATGTTATATTGCAATATACTCCAAACATATAATAAATTTTATTTGCTTAAATCAAAAGATATTTTTCCTTGTAACTTTTTACTTTGCGCAGCATAAATAGTTTGACAATCCCCCCCCCCATCCTATTAAATGTCTCGAAAATTTGCGAGGAATGCCAATTACGCGCATACTTATTCAATAAAGAACGAAAAATAAATTGATTTGAATGGAGTGTCATTTTTAATTAAAGTGGAATGATTGAGAGAAAAAAAGCTAACAAAGAATCCATCTTAATTCCACAGTAGAAGAAAAAAGTCTCTGTTTTCTTGTTGGATCAATTAATCCCAGCAAAGCGCTTTAGATCATTAGATAGATCACAGCAGCTTTGTGTTTACACTTCTGTAGTTTCTCATCTTCGCACTTTCGTTGTGCTCAAAACAATCTTGTACACGAACATACAAAAATATGTCAAACATTTCATCAACTTACATCATCAAAAATACAATTTTTACTGAAATCTTTTTTGTACGTCTACATTTGATTAGATAAATTATATACATACGTTTCATTTTTAATTCAACAGACTTTTGTTTTCTTGCTGTGGAGGGAAAGAATAGAATTAAAAAGAAAGAAAGAAACACGAAAACACTCTCAACTTTTCGCCTTCCATCGCAAAAAACTCTTTCTATTTTTTTACGAAATGATTATCTAATGTATTTTTCGTTTGAACGATTGTAAGTGAAGCTGTTTTGAATTTCATGTCAGAAAATGTTTGGGCTGCCACAAATAGACAAGAATTCCTGTTTCCTTTTCCTGTCTGCCAGTCAAACCGTTCCGTGATAACAAACAAAATAAAAAAAAAAAAAAAATGCGTTTTTTTGCACATGATATCCAATTCATCCAGTGAACTCAATTTAGAAGCCTTTCGACTCTCTACTTCTTGCTTTCATTGTTTTGTGAAAGTTTACTTAGTATTGGGGGAAAAAAATCGAATACATAATATATATATAATCCATAATATATATACACAGATAGCTATAGAACCTAAGTATAAATATTATATATTATGGTGTATATTAGTGTATATATATTATGGTGTATATATATATATATATATATAATTTATTCAGTGTTAGAAAAAGAATTGAACAAATACATTTTTTATGTGTTAAATGTTAAGTTTTTCAATTCATCAGGTACAACGGATTAAATTAAGTAAAAAGGAAATAGTTCTGGACGACTTTTTTTTACTTCAAATAGCATTAATAAGTAAGAAATTTTTTGTTTGTCTTTTGTATAATGATTTAAATTATTTTATCATTGCTTGTGTGTGTTAATTCTAAAAGAATGTTTACTGATAAGTAAAAAAAAATGTTCTTAACAAGAAAATGTTTCGCTTTTTTTTAAAAGTAAGAAAAAAGAAAAAAAAATATTCTTTCGAAATATACCGAGTTATTTTTTTCATTTAAAATTATAGCTGATGATTCAATGTAGTTATTGTTTCCTTATTTTTATAGAAACATATTTTGATCTTTGAAGAACTACTTGGCAAGATGAATCACACCAAATTTTATTTCGGAAGTTGAATTTCAATTTCACGTAACTTGTATTGAACTCTTTTATTAGTAGCTCTTTTGAATGGAAGAATCAATTGAGGTGGAAATCAATTGGAAAATACTACGTATAGAAAAGCTACTTTTCAATTGATAAATAGTATCTTTAAGAAAACTATGTGCATTATGGGAAAAACTGTTATGAAAATTTTTATTTAAAATTTTTAATTTTTTAATGCAAGAATTTTAAAATTTTTTTTTTCATAGGATGAAAAACGGTAATGAACTTAAATTTTGGCTTGAGCAGTCCTTCCTCTCGATTGAGTGGGAAGAATGAACTTGATGAATAGATGATGAGACTAATGAGTGTGTTTTGGAAGGAATTTTATCATTAGCAAACTGGGCTTTCAGTTATTAACATTTCAAATGAACAATTTTTACAATTAAAACTAACAAAAAAGCTTGGATTGATGGTGAATCGAACGTCGAATTATCTGTTTCTTAAATTTGCTTTTAAAATTTTTACTCTGAAGTACTGCAAAAAGTATTCATTTTAAATATTGATCACTTGAACCCAATAAAATAAAATTGGAAAATTATTTCCAAAAGTGTACGTTAAAATTAAATTTAAAAAATATGCTTTTCTACTAATGCTACTTTAAATAAGAAGCAGATAATTCTCTAACAGGAAAAGCAATTAATTCGAATAATTTTCAGAAAAGTTTATTAAAATCTGGAGTTTTTTTCGGTGGGGAGGGGAATTAATATGCTTCATTTTCAAACATGATTTTATAAAATTCTGTACTTATTTTAAATGGTTAAAAAAAGGCAAATTGTCTCTGTGTTTAAAACATAATTTGATAATTCCACAAATAAACTGAAAGTTTGAGTTAAGGTCAACGCGTAATCGTTTACATAGAAGACATTTAGCCAAAGGGCGCATTTCCAGATGTTTCTGTTTCTCACTGAGAGAGGGTGGCCTCGGTAGCCGAGTGGTCAAGGTATCGGATCGTGGCTGGCATGTCATGTGTGTGAGTTCGAGCCCATTACCACTAAAGACCCGCCTTGCAGGGGAGCATTGCACTTTAAATCTGTCGAGAGCTCCAACGTTCTCCCGTTGGTGTGGTAGTTAGGAGAGGTGGTGCCAGCTCAGGTGTCGTCCTCGTCACTTGACCAGGGTTCAAAATGACGAGCTCCGTCACCAAAAGCCCTCGTGTAGCTGAACAGAGTGATGTTAATATTCACTCACAGAGAGAGGAAATTTTGCGTTTCAAAGCAAGTTAAGTGAAATCATTTTTTTTTTAAATTTTGCCTTATAGACCTTATAAACTTAAGTTTATAAAGCGAATAGAGTTTTCCTTATATATATATATATATATATATATATATATATATATATATATATATAAACTTTGCAATCGGTTCTTTGATTGTTTTACAGACAAATTACTATATTTTCTTTAAAAATAAACAGTTATTGTTCCATATATTAACAGCTTGCCCTATACCGTTGCTGGGTGTTAATTTATTTTTGAATTGCATTTTTAAAAAAGCATTAATAATTATTTTTCAATTTTTATACTCTTTTTTTTTAGCTTAATAGACTTGAATAAAGTGAGTTTTTCAGGAAAATGTTCGTCCCAGGGAAAAGCTTTTACATGTCTAGTAAATGCTCTTGAAATTTTAATAAGTTGTATAACTTGGCTCTTTTTTTTTAAAGTTTTTTCCTGGAATTGAAGAAATAAAAATATTTGCAACTAGTTCAGTTCTTATATTTTAATATTGGAAGAATTTTTTTCATTTATAAATTAATATGCAATCTGTCCAATGCTATTTTTAAAACGTATCAAGTTATTTTTTTTTCGGAAAATAAAAACTATTGAAAATAAGTTTATTAATATTCAAGTTAATTAAATCGCTTTATGTTTTTGAAATGTACTAAAATTTGAATAATTTTCTAAGTTAATATGTGAAATATTGTAAAAGAGATGTATAGTTTATCTAAGCTTCAAAGTAAACATTTTTAGTTGATTAGATGAAAATGTTGTTGATAAATTTCCAGTCTGCTCATATTTTGTACATTTTTTTTAATCCAAAGTGTTTGCTTCTCACAATGAATTCTAGAAGTCTAAACAATAATATTGGATTTCTGTTATTTTATGGGAGTTTCTTTGAATTGAACTCAAAAATTTGGATGAATAATTTTTGTTATGCAGAATAATGTTCGTTATAGAAATTATGAAATCGAATTAATATTTCTATAATTGTAAAATTACTATACGGAGACTCTTGAATTGAACTGGAATTAATTAAAATTGAATTATTATCCTTTTTCCTCCAGGGAAAAGGGAAAAATATTCAAAACACGCTGGTCTCTTGAATGAGCTCATTTTTTTTATTGTTAATGAGAAGAATTTCTTGAATGAAATAAATTTTATAATTTGATTGAACTCTAAAAAAATATCATATATCTTATTTTTAAACTTTCCCCTACTTTTTGGATGGTAAATTAAAATAACCGCGCAGACTGACCACCTGAACGGAACATCTGCTCATGTATCTCAGGGACCAAAGTCACGTCTGCTGAGTTACGCACAATAGGCCTTGGCCCTTATGGGCTGTCGTGCCACTGAGTTAAGTTCAATTAAAATAACAATTTTTGATGGTGTTTTTTTCCCCTGCATTGAAAAAAGCACTTTAAAAAAAGTCTGAAAAAAAAGACAATTAATTTCCTTCAATTGATATATATGGACTTTAATCTTTATATATTTGCTTAAAAATGTTTTAATACAAAAGGTAATAGAATTAATTTTAGCCCAAGATGTTTTCAAACTCTGAAAATTGGTTGGGAATGACCAAAGTAAAAAAAAAAAAAATCTTGATATTTAATAATTTTCTTTCGATAACCGATAGTCAAATAACTATCTTAAGGTATCAGACTACGTTGAAATCACATTTTATTTTTATTTCGCGTTTTTAAGATTAGCTTTTCAAATCCGCGTTGGTTTCGAATACATAATAATTCGAAAAATAGTTACAGGTATTTAAAATATTATTGATACATCTTTAAAACTCTAACATATCTAACTCAACTTTAAATTTATACATCTAACCCCACACACATACTTTTATAAAGATATCTCAAGAACCAATGGAGATACGTGCATGAAATTTCACATAAACATTTTGAATTACTTTATTTTCTGAATATACTAAAGCAACGAAACTGAAATTTTTGAAATCAAGTTAGTTTCCTCTAAAACTACTGAAAAATTGTCGAAAATTCCTAGTTTGTTGGTTCTACTGGTAATAACTTGTAATTTAATAGGAATAGGATTTAGTTTTTATTCCATCCAGTAAACATTTAGATGAATGATTAGCAGTTATTTTTAGTAATATATCTTTGAAATGAAATGGTTGAAAACTTCAATAATTTTATCAAAAATTCCCTTAAAATTTAAAACGTTTGGAAATAGTTGTATAATTCTAGCTGTACTTTTATTATCTTGCATAAATGTTAAACTAAAAAAGTAAAAAGATTAGTTTTTGTAAAAATTTAAGAAAAAGGACCCGACCCCACTCGGGTCTCTACTCTAAATAAATTTGAAATGAAAAAAAATGTTACATGTATCTAAAATAAAATTTTAATTTAAGCAGATTGAGCAATTTATATAAATTGTAATTAGTTCTAAACTATACAATTTTTAATTTATTTTGTGAAAGATGGTTTGTGTCGAATGAAATATTTTTTGTCTCCCAGGAATATATATTTTTGTCATTTTTAGTTTTATTGATTTTTATAGTTTTTCCATTATTATTTTCTAACTGTGTTTATTTTTATGTATAAAATTTTAACATATTAGAGTATTAATGAAATCTGATGCAAATTACAAAAAAAATTAAGCTTTCTTATATATTATTTGAATAAATATACTATTTATTTAGTTAGAACTTCAACAAATTACAATTAGTTTAAGAATTTTGTTTTAAAAACTAGGTCATTAGAAACCTTCGAAATCTACGTGATAAAAATAGGCTTTAAACATTAATATATACGAACTATATTCTGCTCAGAAAATTTTTTTTAATATAAAGCAATGATCTGATTATGAAGAAATCCATGAGTTCCTCGAATGATTTTTAAGATAATCAGAAATACACAAGAAGCTAAGATAATTGATCAATTTACAAAAACTTGTTTGTACTTAAGACAACAAAAATATTTCCGATTTAGTTTACTTTTGATGGTTTCACTATAATTCTGTTGTTTAAAAAATATTTATATTCTTATTCTGTTCAAATCTAATTTTCTTGAGTTTTCTATCAGCTACTCAATGTCTTTAAAATTAACAGTTTTTCGAGGACGCGGGTGGTTATGATCACGAATTCGTGTCGGAATGTCGCGGGTTTGACCTCTGAAGATTCGCGTGTTGAGGGAGCCGATGTACGTTGAATGTGTGTCGAGCCTTAATATCCTTCCATTGGTGGGGTTGCAGCTTAGGCGTCAATTGACCATCGGCAATAGTCATCTTGTTGCAAAAAAGTTATTTCAACTCTCATTTTATATGAGTTTTGAAAAGGATATTTTTTGACAGATTTTAGAACTCCATTCCAAGGCCATTCAAACTTCACATAATGGATGGATTTATACAATTTAAACTCATGAGTCAACTTGAATGACTTATTTTCAGTCTTAATTTGTTTCTACTTGTATTAGTTATTTCATACTTTCCAGGACTGAACTAATTTCTCACTAATTTTCCATTCTCGTGAAAAAGACGAGATAAAAAATTGAGCTTAACAAATATTAAAAATACTTGAATCATTTTTTTATAATTAATCCTCCTTTGAGAGTGTTCACGTTACAAAATAAATCCTTTTGAAATATAAAAAAAAAATAGATCCATTGCTTTCCTGGTTTAATTAAGCTCGATATTTCTCATGAGAAACAACGTAACAATTTCTCAGATGGAAGAGATTTTCTCAAACAGGATGTATTTGTAAGTCTTTTGCTCTTCTGCAGTTTATTGTATTTTTTTTGACACTGCAATTTTCTAGTGGTTCGAGTCTTTAAATATTTGTTGTCTTTTAAGATAATAGAAAAGAAGGAGTTACGCAATGCACACGTTTCTCCCTCAAACCGCTTCGACAGTGTAGTTTGAGTGGATATCTAATAAACAAAACACGAAAAGGATAAAAAATTGTTTCGAAATGTCCCCAAAGTC
This sequence comes from Trichonephila inaurata madagascariensis, assembly GCA_019973955.1. NCBI lineage: Eukaryota > Metazoa > Arthropoda > Arachnida > Araneae > Nephilidae > Trichonephila > Trichonephila inaurata. The sequence goes on from BMAV01026842.1 coordinate 670,021, forward strand.
TTACGACATTTCACCGTTGGATGATTCTGTGACGACTGAAAGCGCTGTCAACTACAAAAAAAGGCTTCTAGTAAATGACTTCCACGAATAACTGTGTGACAGTAAACAACAATGACGTTCGAAGTGGCAAACAAGGAGATCGTAAGTTTCAATCGTTCTATAATTTTTCGTTTACTAATTGAAATTTCAGTCGCAATCCAGGCTCGAAATTGGGCTGTCAAATCATGTCATCAGCCTATTCTTTGAACAAAACGTTGGAAACAGGTATTTTTACTGTGCCTATCAAATTTAAACAATATCAAGATTGGAGATTTCTAAATTCGTATTTAAGCTATACATATTAAATAAGGGTTCATTGTCCCATAATAAGATCAAGGCATTGCCACGAAGAAATAATTGCACAGTTGGGATATTTAGCTTTAAAAGTTGGTCAAAACTCCGTTATGAAGATAAAATCATGAAATTATCTTCCTTAGAGGGTGCATTAAGAAATTTTTTCCCGAATTAAGGGGTTGGAAGGGGGAGATGTTGACGGAAAAATAGATGTGCTCACGGATTAAGTCGTGGATGGTTTCCAATAATAAATAATATATTTTCTTGCTAAATAAAAGCTAGAAATTGACGTAAAACGATACAGTTTTTGAAAGTTATACGTATATATATTTTTTTTTTCAAAGAGAAAAATTATCCAGACTCTTTCTTTGCAATATTATCTTGTTCACGTTGTTGGTTAGTTTCTATGGAAAAGGGTCTCATTGGTTTTCTGGGAAATGAGTATATATTTGTCAAAATAGGGCATAAGCATATAGGGCATAAGCATATAGGGCATAAGCATATAGGGCATAAGCATAGGGCATAAGCATACCTTTATTATCGAGAAAATTTTCCATCAAACCTTTGTATACAGGAAATGGCATTTTTCTGGCTTCAACAGCCTCTTCTGAGAGTTGTTCGATTGGCAACAATGCAGGGGAAATAATCTTGGCCTCATGCACTCTAAAATTTTGTTCATTGTTGGTGTCATCGGATGGCCGTTTTATAAACTTATTTATAAGTGATTCATAGACTTAAACCATAGTAGACACTAAATGAATCGAAAACATATTTTTCGAATTTATTGACACTCATCTTGTCTACGCTTGTTATTACATCTAATACAGTTTTTAACCTCTAAATTAAAGTTTTGTCAACTCCTGTAATTTTATTTGTCAATTTTGGAAAAATGCCCTAACCGAATCATCATTGTTGGTACTCACGCGCAACCGGCTGATGGAAAATCTATTAAAAGAGCTATTTCTCCTCTGAATTTCTCTTGAATTTTCTTTTTAGTATCGGTTACAATCTTTTTATCTTCTTCAGATCTTATTACCCACTTTTCAACTGGAATTTTCTAATTGCAGGACTGACTCAAATAACCACATTTTTGTGTGCAGAATGGACACTTTCAATGATAGGGATTCTAAAATCCCATGTTTTATTTTTCTTAAGCCATTCAAGTCTTTTGAAGTCACCTTGTAGAAGTAGTACAGTATTTGTAGATGATGTATTAGATGCTACAATACATACCTTCCCTTCAATCGCGGTAAATCATAGTCAACTTCAAGCTTAGATCCATTTTGTAAGAGAACATTAGTTCTTTGTAGTTATTTTATTTGTTCTTAATTTCAACCTTGGTTACATCCTTCTATTCATAAATAAATCTTATTCTATAATATGTAGGGGAGTAGGTCCCTGTGGATTTTTCCATAACACTACCCTCTTCAGGAAACAGAATAAAAGAGCCTTGAAAAACATTCGCAATCGAGTCAATTGCGTTTTCAAACTTCTGTTTGTACTGATTCTGCTGGGAACCGTCACAGAGTTCCATTTGCTTATCGTTTTAAAATTAGCTTCTGTATTATAACCTTCGTCCAGATACTGACATAAACTAGAACAAGTATAGTTCAGAATATCTTTCGGTCTTGCATCAGCACATATGGATGTTGCACGTAAAGCTTCATGATTCGGATAACATTTTTTGTTGTTTTGTAGCATATAAAATAACACGGAAAGCACTGTTTATCCAATGTTCTCACAATATTATAATGCAAAATCTTCTTCATCTACAACTATATAGCTTCTTTGGGCGAAAGCTGCATTTTGTGTTGCGCTTCAGCGAGAGATTTCCAAAATTTATTTGCCCTTATAGGTGAGTTCGTTATTTCTTTAAAATATTGGCAGCCTCTACATAAACACTGGTTCTTAAAGTCGTCTGAGTTGCAAATGTTAATTACTTTAAATATATTTGTCACAAATCTTTTTTTCCCCTCCTTGTGGTGCGGTCACTAGATCCCAAGAAAGATTTTGTTGGTCGATCATCAATAAGCGATAAAGGTAATGCCACCATTGCCAAAGCAATAGTACCAGTCCAATGATAGTAATCCAATGATTTTTTATTCTTCTCTTTAAAGATGGCTCTTTTCTTGTAAGCAGATTTTCATTTACTCTAAAAATCAGATTTAAAATAGGACAGTTTATGCTTCAAGATATGACGTTCACATTTGGTTATTACATTTAAATAGTCCTTTAAATACTCTAGTTTCTTGTCTTTTTGTTTGATAGAACTTTGGAACACGATATTTTTCAAAGTGTTTTTGGTAAACGTCTTTACATCCTCCGTGAAAGAGCCTAAAGCAAGGTAAAAGATACTATATATTAAGAAATCCAAAGCTATAAATTTGTTACACTCACACTTTTAAAAAATCACAGAAAATAAAAACGCCAAATTTTAGCCACATTTTATCTTTTAATATAACATCATAAGATAACATCATTGAATAAGTTTTAATTTGAATTTTTCACTCGAACAAGGTTGTAAACATAACAAATATACTAATTTTTAATCGTAAAATTGAGATTTTTTATCATTACACATTGAAAATGTTTTCATCGTAAAATTGAGATAATATATCCTTCCAAATGATAGGTTAAAAAGGACTAAAAATGATCCATAAACATTCTAAAAAGTTAATAATTACCTCCATTCTTCAGATCCATGCTTTTAGTAGATCTCTTCAAAGGGGATTTCTTAAAGCGCAAATAATACACCGTAAAAGCCGACGAGATTCCGACGGATGCTGTGATTTTCCTGCGTTTCCTAAAATAGTTGCCGTATGATGCACCATGTATTGTGCTTTACCCTAAGCTGATTATAATGGATTGAAAAAAATAGGGTTTTTAAAAGCACTGTGAATTTCAGTGTGTAAAATGACAAGACGACGATAATTTCGCTTCATCGTTGTTAAGTTATTCATCACTAATAAAGTATTCTTTAATATTTTTTCGGATACAGAGATAGGTTTGGCTGATATAAGTAATTTACAATGTATTATTGTGTAACTAATAAATGAAAAAAACACATTCACACATGTTTATAAAATTAATTACGAAGTAAATGCAGACGTGTAAAAAAGGGTTTATTCTTCAAAAATATTTATAAAAAAGATTAATTAAGTTTAATTTAAAGGGGTATACTCTGGAGTTATCACTTGAGACTCAAGTTTTTATTTATATTTGAAAAAAAATTAATTAAGTAAAATATAGCTATAAATTCCACAATACCTTAATATGTAAATTACTTTTTACCTGCTGAAAATAAATTTATGATTCGAAAGATTTAAAAACTATTCCGCGATATACGTGTTTTATTCTGTATTCATATGCATGATATTACCATTGGGAAAGATCTTTCTTTGATGTATTATGTTCCAGACTAGAAATAAATTCATTAAAAAGTAATCAAAGAAAATATACACATCAAGAATTCAATTCTTTCAACAAAAACAAATATAGTATACTTAAATAAATTAAATTTTATGTACCAATGAAATGCATATTTAAAAAAATACCTACAATTTTGAATATTTATTTCAATTGAATCAAATGTCTTTCTTTGTTGTAAAGTTTCTGTAGCTTATACCATTGGGCATTAATTATACTTTAAGATGGATATTCGTATCATGCATTGTTTTGTTTTGATTTATTTTTATGACGTAATTTTTTCTTCAGGGATCAGATTTTCTCCTCATTCTTAAGCCTACTATTTTTTTAGATTAAGAAAAGGTTCATCAGAAAGATTGATTTTCAAGAAAGAATGTGTTATTTCCATTCCTTTTTTATGATAAAATGTTCATGAGGAAAAGTGGTCTTCGAACTCATTATTTGAATAGAATTACATCAAATCATTTCAAAAGGAGCATAAACTTATGAGCTGTTCTATTTTTTTTCACAACACTTTCTTGCGAAATACTACAGAAGGTCTGTTATGTGTGTCATGCCACACAAGGGGATTATTACAAATGGATGGTTTAGCATCATATATTCTGGGTTTGTTCAGTTATTGTAATAATTATTATACTTTTGAATTTCGAGAGTTTCTCTTATATACCTTATCGTGCTGAATTTTTGTAACTAAGTACTGTACGAAAACTTATGACGCAGATATTATTTCTCATAACATAATATTTTTAATATCTGTTCAAAATAATTTAGGACAACATTTTTATTATAGATATCTGTCATTTTTATTATAATTTAATCTCATGCAAGCTTACACACCTAACTCGATTGAGGAAGCCTTCCGTAGGAAAGGGACTCATATTCATTACATTTTGCGAAAAATTACACAGTCGTGATTAAAAAAAGTAAAAAAAAAAAAAAAAAAAAATCTAAACGTGATTCCTACAAATCCTCTGTTTTCGTTAATGTTTCTGTATGTATCGTGCTTGTTGTCAGTGTTGTTCAATACTCTGGGAGTTTCAGATTTGAAGGATTTGCATTGAGAAACACATTTGCTTTCAGTCATTTTTTTATATTAATATGCATATATAAAAGTAAACTTTCAGGTAACTTTATTTTCAAGCTGTAGAACCTTTTGTCTGAGCATATTAATATGCTTTTATATTAATATGCTCAGACAAAAGGTTCTACAGCTTGAAAATAAAGTTACCTGAAAGTTTACTTTTTCCCTCTAATAAAATGAAATAAGTGCCAATTTCTGCCGTGATTCCTTATCGAGAAGTATCCATATAGCTCTGTATATTTGATTTGATTTCTCTATAGAATGATAGCAAAATATAGAATATTTTGGTCCGTCTTCTTTAACGATCTTCCTCAGAAAGGGAAGCCGTAGGAATGCTTGTAGTTGCAGATGTACAGCAGATGTGGTGGAACAGAAAAGTAGACGGATTTATCGCTTTTCTCCGTTGTTTTCGAGAGGAAAATATTAAAATCGTTCACTGTTCTGGAAAAAAATCGCATTCTTTCAGTTATTTGAAGCATGTCTTATAACGAGCATGTGTACGTATATTTTGTTAAGGGATATAAAAGAATGTAACGTAAAGAGCGTAGAGCATTTCAAATAGGAATTGGCAAAACAATTGGTTTTGTTTTCAATATGGAAGATAATCAATAAGTATCTAAATCCGACAAAAATATATTTACAAAATTTGAAAAATAATTGTTGAAAAAGATTATACTAATGCTGCGAAAATGGTTTGTAGAAACTATAAATTTTAAGGCAAAATAAAATTCAAGAGAATAAAATGAAACACGTTATCGTATTTTTAAGTAACCCAACATGTTTGTCATCTATAAATACATACAATAAAAATATAGTATTGTGTTGGAACAATAGAATAGTTTATAATGTTATAAGAGTTTTTAAAACTATTTTTTGCATCTAGTTTGAAAAAATACAGTTGTAATTTTCTCCAAACTGCCATACATTTTATTAATATGAATTATAAAAGAACTAAAATGTTCGTTCAGCATATCTTTGCACTCACAAGTATTGTTTACAAGAAATATATATAAAATTATCAACATCTTAATTCTTATTGGAGCAAGAAATAAGATGTTTAACTTTTCCTTGGCTTTGTGTAGTTTTCGTTTATTTTTTTCTTCGATTGGGTATAAAAACGTTCCTTCTCTTTCAAACATTTTTTTTTCTTTTATCATACTTTCGTACTGTCATTGAATACCCATTCGTAATATTCATAAATGAATGGTAAACATTTTTTCCAAATATAAATAAACGAGGAGAAATGGAAAAATATTCCAAAAAATCGGATAAATAAATTATAAGGAATGCTAAAATAAATGAGAAATTCTAGATAAATGAGATATTTGATATATTAATAAAAGAGTTCTATGTATAAAGAACAGCGAGTGCTTACAAAATTTCTCTTTAGGTGTGTTTCAGATTCTGACTTTTAATTGCATATGGAAATTTTATCCATTAAAATTTGTGTTTTCATTTGTATTTTGTATATATTTTCCCTAGTGCACACACATTTTTAAAATGTATTATAATGTCTAAATATTTTCTTTTCTTTTCGTGTGTAATGTTTGGTACTGAATGTGAAAGTAATTTGTACAAGTGTTAAATTTTGAAATAATTGATCATTTATTTTATGCACTTTCTGAGTTTGACGTTGAAAAACAACGAAACGAAATACCTTTATATATCCACACAGGCATTTCAATTGAAATTCTATTCTTGTGGAAGTATATCTTTGTACTTTTGTTGTTTTTAGAGGATCCAAGTCATTGGATTTGAGCTGAAAATGATACGTTTGACGAGCTCTATGATTTGTAACTTCTGATGAGCATAAAGAGCACCTCTTTTTGTAATCCACATTTTTTGAAAATGGTATTCCTTGGAAGTGTATTCATTGGCAGGGTTATTTCTATAGAAAACCCTTTTCTTAATCGAAGAATAGAAGCTGGAGATTAATAAACACGCATCCTGTTGAAATTTAATGCTTTTTCCATATTTCCGCCTGGTGATGTGTGAAAGGAATAGCTTTTTTTAAAAGGAAATATCTAGTTGTAGTTTCGATATCTTTTTTTCTTCGCTATTTTGCTTCCATTGTTCAGTTCGTCGTGTAACAGAATTAGTGATAAAAACCTGCTCATCAAGAATATTTTCCTATGGGGATCTTAATCATATTTTACAGAAAGAAAAAAAATGGGTTCTCTTATTTGTTCTCATTAATTTATAGAAATATGATGGAAAAAATCGAAAACGAAGAGGACAAATGAATGAGATTTGCTTTCAGAATCGATGAAGCTAATTTGCCTTTTAGGAAAAAGACGCCCAACGGTCAGATTCCTCTGGTGAATGGGGGTTTTCAGAAGGACTATTTTTGTTCTTTTTCTGAAATCTTTTATTTCGGTTGCAATGAAAGAGCGTTTCGATTGCTTTACTTTGGTTTGAATGCAAAAATTTGAAATCTATTGATAGATTTTTACAAAAAACTAGAAAAAAAGAGCAAATATTTTAACATATTAGTAAATTATAGATGATGGAAATACATTATTAGAGTTTCCTGTATTCACAAAAAATGATCCATTCCATACAATTCTCTTTCTTACTTTTTATAAAATATCGGATGAATTATTTGCTTTTCTGAACTTATTACTCCATTATTTAATAATACATATATAACAATTAGAAAATATATTTTGGACAGCTAAATTATTTAATTATTAATAAGTTTTCACACATTTAAAGATGGAGGGATTGAGGATCTTTTTACAGTCTTTAAAAGAAATACACTCTCTGTGATCTATTTAAGCTCTTATATAATATTTTTATGGAGTACATATACCCATTATGATATTCATTTGTGTTGGAAACATAATTGTACATTCAACATATATTCTTTATTTTTTTAAATATAACTTTCTAAGGGTTACTTAAAATACTTTGATAATTTTGAGTATCTTTTGAGAACTCTACTCAGAGATACAATATGAATCCATTTAATTACAATCCAAAATCAGCGATAATTTATAAAGTTTTTTTTTCCTATCACCAGCCCTATTAAATTAAATTTCTAGAGATAACATGTATGCATTTATAAACTCCCAAAATGCATTAAAGGATTCAATGATTAATATTTTAAATTCCAATTTAAAGTCAAGTAAGCCAATTTTTTCCATGTATTTATTTAATACTTTTGCCTTAGTTTAGCATTTATAAATATACTTTGACGCGCCGTTCTGCATAGTCCATTGAAGATCTTAATATATCACATGTTTTGGAGAGCAGGAAATTCACGTTGAAAATATATAATTTCTGTTCAAGGTCTTGAAAAATGGCCAAAAACATCAAAGTTCTGAAGACATCCCTTGGCATCTTCACCAAGAAAAAATAAAATAATTCCTTCGATTTAACTGATCCTTGTTATTAGTTATCCAATTCCTTAAAATTGATCCTGATTATATTTTTTATAAAAAAGTAAACATATTCATATACTAAGAAAGTATGGAAGACTTTGATTAGGAGAATTCAAAGATGGAGCTAACGATTGAATTAAGAAGTATTCAAATATAAAATAATATTTTTATTCTTAACTTTCCTCCTTTCTCCCTTTCTTTGATGTAACATAAAATAATCTTTATAAGTGGGGAATAATCAATCAATTAATTCATTATAAATTTACTAAGCGTATTCCTTTATTAACAAATCAGTATAAAAATTCAACTTGCTTATTCTTCTAATGTTTGCTTATAAGCATTGATAATATTTTTATGAGTGAAGCAAAATAATATGTTGATTAATTTAAATATCAAATTTTAGGTATAGGATTTTTAAGAAGTGTAATTTATATACTATAAACAATCCTTTAGTTTTAAAAACATTCATTTTGTTCGGTAGAATGGCTAATTTAATGGGTTTATAATTTTGCTACACAACTTCTGTAAAATGTGTTCTGAAGCCCGAATCCACACTGATGGACGACAAGTAATCTGGCTCGCAAAGTAATTTCCTTTTTGAATTGACATGTTTCATTATCTAATTTTTATTCCAAATGCTGCAAAGTTCTATATTTTTCACTCATGTGCTTATAATATGTATTTATTGCAGTCCTGATTTATAACTTATTTTGAGTGTTCTATCAAAAACTGATTGCAGCCATATTAAGTAGGATTTATATTTCTTGAATTAAGTGGATAAACACAAAAAAGGATGAAAGTTTCTAGTTCTTAGTGCTTGAATTCTCATTTAGTTATGTGTCATACTCTATTAGAATAATCTTTTTCGCACACAAACTATTTACTTAGAAATCTGGTGGTCCCGGTAGCCGAGGGGTCAAAGTATCGGATCGTGGCTGTCCTTGTCACGCGAGTTCGAGCCCAGTACCACTAAAGACCCGCCATGTAGGGGAGCGATGTAGTTAAGAGAGGTGGGGGGGGGTAGCTCGGGTGTCGTCCACGTCACTTGACCATGGTTCAAAATGACGTCACCAAAGGCCCTCGTGTAGCTGAACAGTGCGACGTTAATATCCATTCATTTCCTTAGAAATCGGAAGGAAACAATATATTTTCTATGTGTAACTATATATTATTTCGCGGAAAATATGTTTAAACTTCAAGGTGCACATTTTTTCTCTGAAAATCAAGTATTGTATATATTTTTAAAAAAATACATGGCTTACCCCATTAAAAGCACATTTAGTAAAAAAATGAATTCTTGTTTTGATTGTTTTTGTTAAATTTTAGTACAATTTTGTCTCTTATTGTTTTATTATATATATATATATATATATATATATATATATATATATATTTAAAATATGCTCTAGATTTTCCATCTCTAATGATCTATTTTTATCGAATCTGACATTTTTAATAAATTAATTAGATTAGTGACTATGTATTCTAAACATACTATATCACGATTAAAATGTAAGTTTCTTGTTAAACTTTTGACAAAAATATTATAAATCCCAATGAAGTTTTTCTCTCAATATCAGCTCTTTTTCTTCCTTTTAGTTTTCTGTAAAATATTGCTTCACAGTATGTTAAACTGGTTGGAAAATGATAATACTATTTCAAATGACTAGAGCATATGAGCATTCTAGAGTGTCTTGCTGAATCTAGAAAGTCTCTGTTGAATCTGAGGAACTCTATGCTGTTTTAGGGAAATTGCCTAACACCTCGACAATTTTATAGAAGGTCATCGTCTGAGAAACTCTTTTGATACAACTTGGACGCAGTTTCATAAACTGTAGTATTGAAATCCCTCCTTAGATGGATTTTAATCTGATCAATGTATTATTTGGATTGACGTTCTGTACTTACATTTTTCTGTTTTTAAATAGGGATTGAATTAATGTTTTTGTTGAAGGTTTATCGTCATCAGTGTATTAAATGTTAATTAAAAGTTTTGGAATGTTTTTCTTTTTCACCTGCAGAACTCAGTTTTTTACGGTATATATATATATATATATATATATATATATATATATATATATATATAAATGAAAGTATTTTCCAGATGGACAAGTTTGTGGCCACTCAATGTGTCACTCCATAATTATCAAAGAGACAAAATGATTTTTAAAAGAAAAAAAATAAGCAACACATCATTCAATTGGAAAATCTCAAAGTATGATTGATTCTTGCATTAGGCTTTCTAAGATAATACTGGATATGTTTAAATGTTTACTTAATGCCGGGTTGGATATGTTTTGGAAATGTTCTAACATTGTAAAACTAACTTTAAAATTGCACGTTCGTAGAAGAATGTATGGGGTACATTCTTTCAACTTTTGGGATGTATCGCTTGGAAGTTCTATAAAATCTATTTCCCAAATGCTATAAAAAATACAATCTTTAAATAATGTGAAGCTCTACTCCTGCCAAAGTGAAGCAATCAAAGTCCTCACTAAAGCGGAAAATTATCTCTAGAAATTGGAATAACGGAACTTTTCTTTCTTAAATTATAAATAGAGTTGGGTTTTTAAAATGACCTGTGTGCGTACTGGTAGTACGTTTGATCTCGAACCATGAAGAAGTTTTCTATCGAATGAATAATGAACAACACGCAATGTTCTAACCCTATCAATCTTGAGCTACGAACATCCAAGCTCAAGCTTCTTCAGTCTTGTGATTCCAACATTAAGAAAATCCAAGATTTCTATATTTCCTTTAGAAAATCAGACTGGAAATCTGATTTTTCTCCGTAATTACCTTGATCGATAAAAATATCTCATACTTACCGTATATAAGATTTCTGTGTTAGAGTCCAAGAAAATATTTCCTACTGTTTGGTATTTTTTCTGTATAATTTTTGCTACTACTTAAAATTTCAATGTGTTAAAAATGAAACTACGGATCACAGTTCTTTTTTATGTCAATATGTCTTTGCTTTGAAATAATTGACAAGAAATGTCAATATTCAATCCAAGAGAAATCAAATGACTCTCTTATTGAAATGTATTCAAAAAAACTTGAAGGGTACACTTATTTTTGTAGCTGGTCTTCTAAACTATGTTCTAATAAGCCGTTGCGATCAACTTAAAAAATGTTCATTTGTTTGTGTTTATATGAAACATTAACAAATAGGATATCTTTTAATAGTAAGCATATATGATCTCATTACGTATCTAATAGTTAGTCATAAATGTTTGTAATAACACTTCGCGTTAGTGAGTAAATATTAACGTCGCACTGTTCAGCTACACGAGGGCTTTTGGCGACGTCATTTTGAACCATGGTCAAGTGACGTGGACGACACCTGAGCTGGCACCCCTTCTCCTAAATAACGCTCCAGTGGCTCGAATATGATATTTAAGTGGTGTTTCGTTACACGTCTTACTTTTTTTCTTTTTTTTTGTCTTTTAAAAATGTATGTCAAATGCCACAATTGGTTCCTTTTAGCAAAACCAACGTCATGGGTCATTAAACCTTAATCCATATAAATATTCTCATTTTTTACTGCGGAAAATGTTGGAATAAATTGTCCTTTACACCACAAATGTAGATGCAATTTCATTGAAATTTTAGGAATTAGACCATTCGAGGCAAAATATATTCGATTTATTGTTCAGAAACTTAAAAAACCATGAGAGGTAATTTTTGATTAATGTTATTGAAAACGGTAAAATTGAATTTGGGTATAGAGAATTTAATTTGGATGTGTGTGTGTTCTTATTCATGTGATAGGTTTAAAGATAAATGTAATGAAAGCAAAGTAATAATTTTTTCTCTCTGAATTGCAAGCTTTTGGAATTGATGAAACAATATCAAAATGATTTTTTATTGAAACAATTTAAATGTAAAATACTTTACTTTATGTTGAACATTAACACACATTAATGCATGACATACGTTAAAATTTAGTGTCATGTATATGTCATGTTTAGTGAGTGTCATGCAAATTATTTTTGTATTAGGTTATCCATAGGCTTTAGACAAGATTCTAATTTTCTTATTAAAGTAAGATATCTAATTACAGAAAAAGTATTATATAATGAAACAAGCTGTTTTGTGTAAAACTAAAAGCTATTAATTTTGTGTAGTTATTTTGTTGCATTTTTGAAAACATTTGTTCTTGTATTTTTATTACTTTAATTTAAGATTTCAAAAATATTCATCAAATAGATTCACACACATCCTCAAACTGAATAAAAAAACCCCTCTATTCTAGTTTAATAAAAGTCATTTTCATCACACACATTAAAATAAACAAGAAGACTGTAGTTCAAAATCTTTTTTTATTTACTTCAAACATTTCAGTTGAATTCAAATTAACCTGACATTTTTTTCTTCCGCCTTTACAAGGATAATAAATATTTTAATGACCTTGTTCAGCATGTCATAGAGAATATTAAGCCTTTCTTAAAGAATTACAGTCATAACAACTTTCAAAATTTCTTGAGAATAGAATAGTGAAGAACATTAAGAAATAATGTAAACTTAATGTAAAAACCTAATGAACTAATGTAACTAACACAGCTTACGAATTAAGAATGTCATCATTTTTATTCAGAATCCAATTTTAATTAAGAGTGTTATCCTTTTAAATAATGAGTAATAAAAGGCTATGCATTTTTATAACATAGAAATGCATGGATGAAAATGGTTGCAAGATATTATCATAAATATATTTCAAATATAAATTGTTATTTTAGCATTTTTTCAGTGATGAATTATGTGCATTATCTTGTTTCTATTCTACTGTAATAAATTTTATGTGGCAAGTTTTTATTGTGTGTTAATTAGTCATTAATAGGATGAATAGGAACTATTTTTATGTCATTTTAATTTGAATTTTACACCTATCTAGTGGGTGAAATCCAAATGAAGGAATTATTTCAGAACCCCCCCCCACATGACAAATTATTCCCTTATATAAATTATAGGAAATAATAATGAAAGTAAAATTAAAAACAACTTGGATGTCCAATTGTTCCTAAATCAGTATAAATGAGTGTGTAAATGAACCATCATTGGGCTCTGCTCGATGTTTTCTGTACAGGAAACATATAAAATGGGAAAACTATGTGTTTCTCTAAAATTTTGAAATGAATTTTTAAATAATCTTCTTCTTTCTTCAGAAAGGAAAAAAGCTAACTGATCCAAATATTTGAGGGGGAAAAAATGGGAATTTCTTCCAATTCTGTAACCGAATGAATTCATGTAACGTTTTTTTAAATTCTTTTTCGTGTTGAAAACTCGACTAAAAATACATATTTTGGCAGAGTCTCTGTTCAATTGGGCAACGGAAAGAGTCGTGAATTTTGAAATAGCGCCAGACTAAACTTTCGTCAGATATTTCGTCCGATATGTAGGATCTCTTTCAGGGGAATCAACTGATAGTTAATTCTTATTTATCAAGATTTGCTACAAATCAGTTGTTTTTACTAGAGGGGGAGGGTCCAACTCCCATTGTTGAAGCTGTGTGTTCCTACTCATTCATAAAATTTACATGTATTATGTAGTTCTAATTTATTAAAGCATCACGAAAAACTTATACATAATTCAGCAACGAATCTGCATGAGGAGATTAAAATTCACAAATTCAGAGTCGTGTTCACTCTTCGGATAAACTTTCTTTCCAACCATCTTTTATGTGAGGAAATATGATAGCAGCGCATTCATTACATGACGGTATATTATAAAGCTTGGGAGATCTTTAGGGGTTGTATAAGAAACTTGATCTTGGTGCTTATTTTGAATATCATACAAAGTTCTCTATTTTTTCTGCATATGGATTTTTATGCATAATTGGCTGAAAAATTTGCAATACATCTTCACGTTGAACTATTTTTGCACGTTCATGCAAAGCTTCACCATTACCATAGATGTAAATTTGTCCAAATTGTGGTTTGGCTTCCTTCTGTGGTTCTCTTTTTTTCTATACCTTATGGAGAAATAAATTGACTACAGCTTTTTTATATAAATAGAGAGAAATATACATAGCAGTGGATACACATTATCAATATAATTATATTCTCGCATGAGTAATATCTCATGTTTAATTATTTGTATCTTTATTAATATGTAGATAAAATTTTAGTGCTTATTTATTCGTAAGATATATGCATAAGTGAGTAAGGTGAATAACACAACAAAAATCCAAAAGTTAATTTAAAACTTTCTCAGAAGCAACCATTTCCTTAAGTTGACAGGAATCTCTGCTAAGAACACACCTATCATTCTTTTCGTGGTTAACAACTTTGAAAATTTTGAGAGTTATAAATAGGTCGCTAAAAATAGCATGCATTTTAAGTATAGATATTTTTCATCAAAAATATGAAAGTTGAAAATAGTTAGGCAAATGAAAATTATAGGCAAAGTTCAAACTTGTGACCTAAGAGCTCATAAAATGTTTAATTCCAATTTGGACTTTGTATACTGCATCAAACTAAATTTAAAAAAAGGCTAAAAATTACTCTTTTAAGTATAAAAGTCGTCAACTCAATTTTTGATAAAAAGAATCTCTTGGTGCATATTAAAATGAGTACACAATTACCATTTGAATGAATCATGTTAACATATTTTCTCGTTTTCTTAATTGCATCGAAATTTTGAGGGAGAGAAAAATATGAATGCAAAAAAGAAATACATCAGTCATTTCCGGGACTAATGACGTCAGGCCATCTCAACAGGCCACCCCATCTATCGCCGGTGAAAGGGCGCCCTTGCAAGGGCACTCTTACGTCACAAATCGATAGCCATTGCAGTAGTGGAAGTAGTCACTGCTTTGGGATAAGAATCCACATGAATTTTTGTTTCAATTGATTTGGGTTTCAGAAAGCATAGACTTTAAACCCTACCTTTTAGAAAAAACGCGCCAACTAAGCGGCGCGTCAAAGCTTCGCAAACGTCCCGTAAGCGAATGGATCTCTCCGTTGCTGTTCCTGAACTTTTGGAAACGAAAGAGACCACTTGGAAAGTCTCTCCTCGCTGCCGCCGGATCACTTGAGATCTAGTCGAGGCTCTTCAGAGACCCCTTTTCCACTTCCAATTCTTACTCAACTGTGTAATAAAAGAAATAGCAGCGAACGGAACGATTGGATATGGACATTGATTTTTCTGTTAATCGTGTGTCTTAAGTAGGTGTGAATTCGCTTTGTTAGTTTGCAATTTTAAATTGGATGGTTTGTTCTTGTAATTGTAATTTTTCATTTTTTTTAAGTATTCAACAAATGCCACTTGCGTACAAGATGTGAATACATGTATTTTGAAGTGTGTGATTTTTGTTGTAAACTTTTTTAAATGCATCCATTCAATGGTTTCCGATAGTGTTAAAATACCGAACGTTTTATTTGGGTCGAAAGCTGTTTATTTGTATCACTCATTTTCAAAAGTTGTCAACTTACGATTGGAAACAAACAGATAAATAAATTTAAAAAAACCCAGTTTTTAACTTGTTGGCATAGAATTAATCTTCAGAGTTGGCACATAGATTGGTACTTAAGAGTACAGGTTTATAACATAATATTTCATCGATAATTATATTTCAAGTATTTTTTTAAATAGATGTTACACACCCAACATATGTAAATAACTTATTGTGATATAATAATTAATACATTTCTTACTTACTCTTAATACATTTCTTCCAAAATCATAAGAATTATTGATATATTTTTAATTTACATTTGTATAACTTTTAAAAATCTTGAGATCTTAAGAATAATGGTCCTTAAAATAAATATTAATCTTCCTTTAGTGTAATGAATCAATGTATTTTTAAGACTGCGAAAAATTTTGTATTACTTCAATCCAAATCATGCATTCTTATTAAAAATATATCTTTATTCATTAATAATTAAAATTGTTTTAAATATAGAATGGTATCAGAAAATAGTCAAGTAGCGTGAAATTTTAAAATGCTTACGCTACGCAATTGAATGCTTCCTGAGCAATCACGGAACATTTTTATCTCAATATTATTGAATTCAGACTTAATTTCGTTACTCATAAAACGAGAGGAAATTGGATTAAAGATAATTGAAAATTAATAAAACAAATAAAACATTTTATTATAATTTCTTTATAACTAATTAGTATAACTATTTATAACCTTTTGGAAGAGACTTATTTCCGACATAATCTGCTTGAACTCGCAGAAAGGGTTGGTTTTACAAAAAGCGGACCACTATTGTTTGGCCTCTCCCCCCTAACTAAACAAAAGAATCCAGGCATTCAAATAGAGATTGTGTGGGCGCCATTTACTTTGACATCTAACACAAACTTCATTCAGTGGAAAACAAAGAGTCTTACGGATTCAATCCAAATAATGAAGGGTTTGCAGGCGAATAATTGCGTTGCGAAATTTAGGATGGATTATGAAGGCTGCGAAACACACATACAGTCTATATACATATTTCTTTTCACATTCATTTAAAAAATCAAGAATAAAAGTTTCATTCTCAATCTTTTGCTTGAGTGAGAAAGGGACACAAAGAAGATACACTCTAATACTTTGATCCTTAATTCTTCTAGAATGTAATTTTTAAAGCCAAAAGTTATTAGAGATGTCAATCTGTATCATTTGTAGAGATAAAGGCGGAAATTGTTTGCGATGACAGACGATTTTCAAAGCTTTTCTCTCTTTCCTTTGCTTCAGGACAACTAAAAATTCAGATGGAAAAAATTCGCAGAATGGACAAAATCCATTTGTGTTCATTAATTTAATCAAGTTAAAAGTCTGTATATAGGTTTTCAAAGGTATTAAGCTAAGACTTTTATATTTTTTTCTTTTAAAATAACTGAAATATCTATTTGTAACACTTGTGAGAGCTAATATAAGTTAGGATTTTTGATATTTATTTCCTTGGAATTATACACATAGGCTAGATTTTTATAAATGAAGAAACTCAACAGTTGATTTAATATAGCAAATATATATTTTCTCGTAGTTTGTCAATCCAATCAATTTCTAAAATTAATAATTTTGCAAACTTGGAAACGCTTGAAATTTCAAACCAAGTTTTACACAGATTATTTAAAATGATGAAACTTAAAATAATATATTTCAATGTATAATGCATAAAAATCTCTTTCTAAAGGCATGGAGCCGAAGTCACCGAGTCGGAAACTTGTGGACGGCGTTATTTCTGTTAGATCACAGGTTCGAGTCCTAGTAACACTAAAGATTCACTGCGCCGAGAGGCTAAGCAGGTCGAGATTTCAAGTCCTCACGGTGGCGTGATGTCGAAATTTAGAGAGTGGAATGCCACCTCAGGGGCCATTCATGCCATTTGACCTTGATTCAGAAGGACGAGGTCCGTCGCCAATAGCTCGAGCGTAGTTTCAAAAATGCCATGTTAAACAATCTTTTTGAAACACATAAATTTTTTTTTTTTTTTTTTTTTTTTTGTACTTACAAGGGATTGAAAAAAAATTATCTGCCTATTATATATTTTTTAATTTATAATTCTACAAGCATTGTGAAATAAATATTCTTTAATAAGAAAAAAACATCAGAACTATGCTATATTAATTCAATATAACATAGATTCCAAAAACATTTTCAATGAAATAATTAAGGTTTCAAACAATTAAATTAGTAAATTCAATTTTTCTTTGAAAAATATTATATTAAAGGTAATCTAGTTCTTTATTCCTGCATATGCCATTTCTACCAATGGAATTGGATTCAATGTTTTCCTGTCGTAGTAAATGAGAATCCTAATGAATGTTATTCATGTCAACGTATACAAGAGCTGAGTTTTATTCAATAAAATGTACTTAATAAATAATTATTCCTCTTCTCTGAACTCAGTTGCGCTGTGATTGAATTCATTTCACAGATGACACAGATCATTTGGTTATGAATTAAACACTTGGAAAAGAATTGTAATTTAAAAAATAGCAGTATATTTTTGCACACATTGAAGTATGCACCAATCCTACTGTGAGGGAATGTAAAATATATTAGAGGCTCTTTTTGGGAGAAAGTGTTGGAAAATTATAACCTTTAAATCCATTCAGGTACATAATTTCATGCCCAAAGTATTGGCTCATGTCGAAATTCGCAGCTTTCATTTCGTTTGACTTGAAATTTGAAAAAGATTGAATTATTAGAGAATAAATATCAATGGACTTAAAACAAATGAAAATACACTGATGTCTGGGTAAAAAAGGAACCTCTCAGAAAATGCAGGTAACGATTCTATAAGGTAATATGAATTGTTGAACAAGAGGCTGTTGTTACCCATAAGACCCTTCTTTCAACAATTCCTTCTCTAATATAAATAAGATTCTATCAATGGATGCTTTCAATGACGTCAAAACATCGGGTCAAAGGAGTGATCTTGTTGGATTCGAAAAGTTGGGCCTTTTTCTACTGAGGAAATGAAAAGAAGTCGTTGAGAAACATTTGAAAAGCGTTCAAGTCTCTTCCTTTCATCAGCATTAAAGATAGGAACCTAAAAGGAGTGATAAAATATTTAATTTATGCTCAAACTCTTAAAGCTTGAAACCTTAAAAATTTACGACCATATTTCATCGAGTTTGTAGAATCAATACAGAAGCGTGGGATAAAATTTGAGAGACTGAATGAAGCGCACTTTGTGATCCAATCTTGTGTCTATTCCTAAAATGCTCTTTCGTGTTGATTTCATCTGAATAGTTTGCTTTTGTTAAATATCTTGATGAGTTGGATTATATTTCTTGGAGAAGATGGGCTTCAATGACTCTATACGAATAATATATTTTAGATTATTGAAAGGATATCAGAGTTCACTAAGGATTTTGTTGGCCTCCCTGCGCATCGGATTGGACTTGTCAAAGTTTAGAGAATGGTCACTTCCTCATGCTTTCAAATGACGTCCACAATGTTGCGAACAATCAATTGATTTCAAGCAGTTTCGGAGCAGTATTAGAGGAATCAACTCAAGTTTGGGATTGAAATATATTTTTAGTGTGTTCCCACCAAATACTTAAATTACTTTGCATGTTATTTAAAGCGGAATTATTTTATTACTTTTGCTTTCAATTATCTAAACGGGTGGATTGCTTAGATACTTTTTAAGAGCCTAATTTTTGTGGCTGGATATTTTTCATCTTCTTTTCTTAAATGTGAGGAAAAAACAGATGATTATGGTCTTGAAAAAAATTCGAACAAAAAAATTGTGACATAAGATATTTCTATTTTCCTGTACTTTGCTATCTGAATTTAAAGAAAGTTTAAAAAGAATGTAAGTTACTCGTTAAACATTAAATCGAAAGAGTTTATTCATTTTTAACCCTGTTTTTGACTCTAAATTTCTTTTCTTTACGAAACAAATTTCTAGGCTATTAACAGTTATTTTGATTTTACAAAATATGATTTTTCCTGCTGAAAAATGCATTTATTTTTGCAATAATTTTAATTAATGTTATCTTTTATTATATGATTTTATACTAAATTACCATAAATCTAACTTAAAGCTAAGCAATATACAGAAATATAACAAGGCAGAATAGGTTATAGATGAATGGGTACAGTAACATGTGAGCAGACTTAAGTCTTAGGAACTAATATCGTACAGTTGAATAGAGTGTGTTTAAAGGGCGCCAATGTTTTCCTATACTTGTATATATTACGGGACAAAAAGAAGAGAAAACAGTGTATGGGAAATGTATTTGTTATACTATAAATATTTTCTAGAAATATAAATGCAATAATAACAGAATTTTACATGTTCCAAAGTAAGAACAATTCAAGGAACAATAGAAAAAAATTAAAAATTTCAAGAGTTAAAAATCTGTGAACTGCGAAAAAACGTGGTAAATTTATAATCGAGAGCTCGCTTAAAGCGCTGCAACAGGAAAGCTCACAAGAAAAAAAATTGTTCAGAAATATCTTTTTTTAAAAATTTTTCGTAGAAAACATGAAAATCGTATAAAAATTTAAAAATAAGAGCCTCACTGAATTTAAATTTAACAGCCAATGGTGGCAAAGTAAGAGAACTGAGAGTAGTATGGAAAAATGAGTATTAAAAACAATTCAAAAGCATAAAGGAAAAAAAATTAATATCTTAAGACAAATCAGTAATAATGAACACAATACTAGTGCATTACAAAAATTATTTGGATAATCATGAGGTAAACAATAGCTATTATTTTTTAACATTATTAATTTTGTCCCTATTTTTTCAACTAGAAATTGTCTTATAGCAAATTATTACAAATAATATTTCTATATATAAAAATAGGAGCATTACTATCTCAAATAGGTACTTTAATAATAGTATGACTTATCTTTTATCAAAATTATTATTCCCTCCTCCGAAATTTGTTACTACAGTTAGGTCAAAAATTTTGTACCAAATTAGTTGCTATACTTGAATAGTTTTGCACAATTACTGATATTGATGATTTATAAAATTTTGTTTGAACGTTTTTCAGAGATTCCAGGGGGTCAGCCACAGAAATTTATTCACAAAGGCATCCTCTCCTTCCCTCCTTAAATCAGTACCAAATTAGTTTAAAAATCCAGGGTTTGTACGATCTGAAGCCATCATTTTCTTCCTGATAATTTTACGATTCATTAGCTGGAAAATAGTTTTATGCGATTAGTACAACGACTTTTTAAATTTACCTTAAATAATTTTAAATATGTTTTTAAATGTCATTTTAGTAGAGTATCGAAATGAAATGGGTTTACTTTTTTAAAAATTCATTTACAACCTATGGTGCATTTATAACTTATAGAATCCTGTTAAATAATAGTATTTAAACTGCTAAGACCTTTCAGTGAGTTCATATCTGTCAAGTGTTCAAAAGACAACTGAATTTCTAAGGTATTATTACAAGGTCTTATAAAATACCAGTGATTTTCAACGAAATTATTATTAAAAAAGTTGGATGATCATTTTATCGTACGTCAAATATCAATGAGTGTTAGATTATCTATTTAACTTCAAAATGCTTTTAGCATTTATGGCAAGTTGTGGCTCCAAAATACCAGTGATTTTCAACGAAATTATTATTAAAAAAGTTGGATGATCATTTTATCGTACGTCAAATATCAATGAGTGTTAGATTATCTATTTAACTTCGAAATGCTTTTAGCATTTATGGCAAGTTGTGGCTCCAAAATACCAGTGGTTTTCAACGAAATTATTATTAAAAAAGTTGGATGATCATTTTATCGTACATCAAATATCAATGAGTGTTAGATTATCTATTTAACTTCGAAATGCTTTTAGCATTTATGGGAAGTTGTGGCTCCAAAAAAGTTACTGAAATAAAGAAAAAAAATTTAAATTTGTTAAATTTTTTGGCTTTTGATTTTTTTATAAACTATTCTTTTGTCAATGTGTTATTGTAAACACTGCATTGCATTGAACCACTTAATTTGCGAAATGAATCAGAGGAGGACAAGTGTTTGTGAAGGCGGGTGGTTGTAGTTGCCAACTGGTTATTTCTGCCCCATTGTACTGATGTGTATAGGGACTGAAGCTATGTCCAAACCAGCGTAGCTTGGAGAGTGGAGTGGTTTGTCGGCCTTGGTTAACTTTCAATTGTAGCGTTCATTAAAAATTAATCCAAAACCAAAAGAATGGTTAGTATCA
Source organism: Trichonephila inaurata madagascariensis (assembly GCA_019973955.1). Classification (NCBI taxonomy): domain Eukaryota; kingdom Metazoa; phylum Arthropoda; class Arachnida; order Araneae; family Nephilidae; genus Trichonephila; species Trichonephila inaurata. Next base: position 691,869 of record BMAV01026842.1, read on the forward strand.
AAGTTTAAAAAGCCGTTCTAAATAAGTATCAAAATTTGTCTAGGAGAAAAGAATGGGAGGAGAATATGCAAAATTAACATCTTAATTATATCCTACAGTTATATATTTGGATGTGTAATATATATTTCCTTAGGATTGAAAAATTATATAAAAAATATGTTGTCATATTCTGTTTTCTGATTTGTTTCTTGCATTCAGCATATCTATTAACATTTGTAAACTAAGTACATTTTTTGAATGAGGATATAAAACAAAGTATATTCGTGAGGGAATGAGAATTTATTAACTTCGAGGGCTGTTGGTGACGGACCACGTAATTTTGAACCTCGGTCTAGCGACGAGGAAGACACCTGAGATCTCTTTCAAACCCTATTCAAACTACCACATCACGTCAACGGGAGGAAGTTGTACCTCGACAATTTTAAGTGCATCCGTCCCTCCACACGGCGGGTCTTCAGCAGCACTAAGGGTCGAATTCGTGAGAATAACCATAAGGCCAAAAGTATACATGTAAATTATTCCTTTTCCAGTAACTTAAAATGTTTATACTGTTAACATCTAAAATAGTAATTTTTCTGTACCACGGCATAATATCACTGCTTAGAATCATTACGTTTAAAAAAGAGTGCTCAGTATATCTGCCAAATGTTAAAAATAGTTTATCTTGATAGCTAGAATTTGTTAAAGCTCTTCCAACCATCACCACTCAGATAAACGATCAGAGGATTTCATGAAACTGGAGCATTTTTTCCATTACTTTTCGCTCACAGCACCTGATCAATTCGAACAAGGGGATTCACTTGAGCATTAATATTTGTGACGAGTTGTACTTTTAAGAACCTCGGTTAGAAGAAGAATTTTCATCGGTTTTTATATTCGATACCTGAGAGCTATTGATCCGTCCTAGATATAGAGCTTGAAAGAAATCCATTTGTACAACTTTCAATGATATTACTCTATTGAAGAATGTCTACTACTCGAAGTATAAAAAATTGTAGTTTGAGAAGAAACGGACATTTCTAAGTAGAAAGTATCATCTTGAAAATTAGATGACATGACACCCCTGATATGTTTAAGGACCCAATCGTTTTATTATGAAGCCAAATTTCGTATGTTTCTGTTTTGCATTCCTCATCATGTTGCATTACGATGCTATTTTTTAAAAAAAGTATGCAAATTCATTTAACAGCACTAAGTATTTAACAGAGATGCAATTCAATGTAGAAATCATTTCGAATCGTGTTATCATATTTAGAATTTGAAAGAAACACTCGAGAGAGAAAAAGATTTTAAAGAAAGATTTCTTAAAATTATTATATTATCAAGTTAATTTCCAAAAGACAGTTGCTTTTTCTTTCTAAAAAGCTATTCCAACCTCTAATCATGATATATATTAGGATTTAATTTTAAAATTTAAAAGTTGTTTTTGACTTTTGCTTGATCCATGATCCTGTGAATCTATATTTTTCTTAAATGGTTCATATTTCATAGAGGAAAAATCACTTCTCTTGTGGGGCGATGGTATCGCATCCACCCATTTCCTTTGCATGGATTCCATTGGGAGGCCGTGAAAAATGTTTCTTCATACTAAATCCTATAAAAATGGATTGAGAGAAGAGAGCATCGTAATTCCGAAGAGAGCGTACAAGGTCCTATTTTTTACGTATCTAAAGTGGATGGCTCGCTCTTTCGCCAGAAGAGGGGAAAATGATCTCTCTCACATAGTAAAGGTACGGCTGCCTTTGCCCTCAAAATATGCGCTCGTAATAGAGAAATAAAAGCTTAATCTGACGCCATTTCTGGTTTCTATTGTCTTGGAAGCCCCCCCCCCCTGCTGTTTGGGAACGCGTACCTTGTCGACCATGCGGGCTTTTTATCAAGCCTCGTGGGCAGAGGTTCTGGTTACTCTGAAGGTACATTTAAATAACAGCAACAACAAAAAGATACCTCCGTACAAAACAATAGTTTGCCGAGGGAGCATGCGTACTTTCAAGCCGGGCTCTGGAAATGTTTATATTTCATTACATCTGATGAGAGCTTCATGGAGTACCTCTACACCTACGCAGATTCACTTTTTTTTCTTTCTGGGCAATTTTTTTCTCCCTAAGTAGCCTTAGAAATGGAACATTCTATTTTCCGTTTCGACTTGGAACCTGACTAATTCATATTGTTTCAATTCATAAATTCAAATGACGTAGTTTATTCATCCCCTTTTTAGTCGTAAATGTGTGCAAAAGAGCTCAGTTTAGTACTCTTAGGTAATTCGCTTAAAGTCATGAAACAACGAGGTGAATGTAAACACCTAGAAATTCACAGTCATTATTTTTTTGTACTTTTCGAATAAAAATATTTAAAAAAAAACGCCAAAACAATTTTTAAGACGCAACTTTTGATGGATGGCCATTAAGAATTAGTTTTTTGATTTTGTTCTAGTGAAATAAAATCGCGCAGAATGAAAAAAAATACAACTCGATGCGTCTCTCTATTGCAGTGTTTCTCAAACTGTGGGGCGCGCCACCCTTGGGGGCATGATATCTCTACAAGGGGGGCGCGAGCATATTGAAAAGTCGAAAACAAAAGGTTATTTAAAAAATTATTAATTTACTAAAAGTAAACAAAGTACATTCTGATATAATAAAATAAAGAATACACATTTACACTAATATTATACACTTATAAATGTATCAGTACTGTACAATGAATATTTTATTATTAATTTAACAATACTAAGTTAAGAACAAGTTCGATAATTATCAGTGACCCCATGGGCTTGTATTAACACTTATCTTGATAATGTGTACGGTTTATAATTAATTCCTTAATTGCCTGTTAAAAGTTACGCAATTCGCTCCCCAATGCCATCGTTTACCACGTAGACGAGCGTATTTTGATGATTTTTGCGGGAGAGGGGGAGGAGAAAAGAGAAATAAATAAGCAAAAATCCTCTGAAATAAGTAAATCTTCGCAAACATTGTCAAGGTCCGTTTATTGCATTCTAAAGCCCTCGGAATAATTTTTTGGGTCGCACTGCGCAGAAAAGGTCGTACTTTGGATATATGTATATATACGGCGCAGAAAATTAATACTTTGGCTGAATGAGACGTTTTTATACGTCGGTGGCACATAAGAGGTTAAAGTCGTATTGTAGCCTTAGTGTCAAAGTATAGTATTATTGAATTCAATACACTGTTATTGTATGGAGGGGGGCGCGATGAAAATGATGATTGAATAGTGGGTCGCGTATATTGAAAGTTTGAGAAACACTGCTCTATTGTATTTTATAACATAGTTGTAGCAGCGATTTTAGTGTTACTTAGTCGTTTTTATAGCTTTCGTCTTATTATATGACAAGATGATAGCCTTAATGAAGATAATGGGGGTTAGAAAATCAATCCAAGTAGTCATTAACTCATCACATCATAGTGATAACTCAATTATATATATCTGTTGACTTCTTTCCAGGGGCTTCAGCTCTATGGAGCACTTTGAAATATGAGCAGACAGAGTTCAAGATTTTTTTTAATAGTATTTTTAATTATAAAAATGCAATCTTAAAATAGTGTCATTTCGTGTACCGTAACGTCATGTAACTTTTTTTTGTTTCTTGGTGCAATTGCGCAATTACTACTTATAGATAGTTCTTATATTTTTTTCAGCTAATATCTAATGTACAATATATTTTTAAAATAATGCTTGGTTATTGCTACTATCGTTTGACATAACAATTTTTGATTGCACAAGCATTTTGCTTCATTTTAATATAACTTTTAGGCAAATTCTGTTTAAAAAATATTTTCCTTGTCAGTTCATTTTGCAGCTGTTTTTGGAATTGCTTATAATATATATGTATATATTATAAATGTGTCTTAAAATTTCAAATTAAATTGTTTGGAGTTATTCTGATTATAAATAGTTAATATTTTATTACTTATAGTTAAAATTCAGTGTAAATATAAAGGCGTAATTGGATTTCTATGATTCAATTAAAATTTTTGATCAAAAATTTGAATGGTTCTACTGACGTAAACAACAATAAACACTTTTCTCTTTCAAAATTTGTAAATTTGTAAATTTATTCTCTTAATTGAAAAATCCGTCATATAATTATCAAATAATCAGTATTTCTGTATACAAAGAGTTACTTCGTATATTATTTGAAGATTTTGTTTTCAAACAAATAAAAATATTCTTCTTGTAAATAAGTTTTATAGGAATTTTTAAGAAAGAATGTTTTTTATATTCCATTTATATAATTAGAAATAATGATTGATTAACTCAAAAATGATGGCTTGAAACACTCCTAATTAAATTATTTCATTTGATTATATTCCTTTAGCTCCACTCTAAATCCTTTTGAAGTGTTTCCTTTGATTTCTTTTTCATGAAGGGAAAAATGCGAGTTATCAAAAATTGACTTGTATTTCATTGATAATGTAATGTCTAACAGATTCTTTACTGTAGTGATCTGGGTATTCGATAGCAATGCTCATTTTCGCTTCGAGAGGTGATCGAAATCGTCCAAATCAACTTGACACTTGTAGGACGCAAAACATGAAAGCTTTATTTTATTACGTCTCGATAAAAAGTTCCAATTGACTTTTCTTTTAAAAAGAAATGTGTATTGGATGGAAAATAAATGCTATTAGATCTTTTTCACGCTTTCATATTTCTGACAATTTTAGATTTTTTAAACTTTATTTTCCCCACGAAAAATATTTTTAAAAATGAGATTTGTTTATCTGCCACAAAATACTTTTGACTTTTAATGTGAAAGTAAACTGCTGCAACCGAAATATATTAAATGCAGTGTCTTTTAAGTTTCCAGGTAAACAATTTTTCAATTTTGTTTCCTTAAGCCCATAAAAGCTTGAGGAAGAATTTTTTGAAAAATATTTCCCGATTTTGTTACATAAAAGATTAAAAATGAGACCTTTTTAATACTTAAAAGATACCTATATTGCTGAAAAGCAGTCAAAGTGACTGCATTGTGGAAGAATAACTAATGTGTAAAAAAACTTATTTAAAATTAATTTTTAGTATTTTTTATATTATTTACAGTCATATAAAAAGTTATTAGTAAATATTAACAATAAAAAAATTTACTTCACTTGGGAAAAAATGTATTCTAAAAATGTCTAAGAAGTTTTGCGATTATATACGTAATTGTTTTTCTAATTGAAATCAAAAGGCAGTCAAAATGACTTCCTTGGGTAATCTAGTATTAAAGGGACAAATTTTATACATGACCAAAGAAATGCGTGTTTTAAAAAGTATTACGAGTTGGATCAAAATGTATGCTCTATCCTTCTAACATATTTTTTTTAAAAAGTCACATTTCACTATTTCAATAGTTTCTTTTATAGATACTAATTTTAACGAATCCTTAAAATGTAAGGATTGTATCCGGTTTTTTCATTGAAACAATAAAATCTTTTTTTATTATATTGTAATAAAATAACACAACCATCTCTAGATATAATATTATGTCAGGAGATTATTTCAGAGAAGATTTCAAATTGAATTATTTAAATCTCAGTCTTATTTATAGATTACAATTCTACTCACTAAGTGTTGTTGGAGTTAATGTTGCTAAAAAGTATGAAATAAAATATGAATCAAACCTCATTTCTACACTCAAACAAGACTTTAATTTTAAACTCATTCTGAGGCTCAGGCTGAGGAAATGCTTTCCAAAACATCTTTGAAAAGTCATAGTAACCAAAGAAAACTAGTATTTTCAACTGACACTCTCAACCTTATTTGGAACTCACTAATACTTATCAAAGAAATCATTATAGAATTAAAATTCACCTTCTTAACATGCCATCATTCACTCTAATAATCTGTTTGTATTAATATTCATCCAGAACTATTGCACCTAAGCAATGGTTGGAAGAAAGCGAAGGAGAATTGAGTCACAGCTTATGATGGGTTGTTACTAATTATGTATAGATTGTGAACAATATTTTCTGAGCCATGATATGTGACTTGAAACACAATGAGTAAATATTGATCACAAGCAAGAGATGCAGTCGATACGTTAACAAATTCATATGACCATGAGTTGACTGCTATCGAAATGCTATGCATTTCAATAATGCTTGTAAAGGAAGAGCTGAATGCATTTGGTTTAGCTTTGAAGTTAATTAACTGAGAAATACTAATTATTACACAAATTATTGGTGAGTTGATATTTTACGTGGTCGAGTTGAAATTAATATTTTCAATGATATCCACGATCTCTATCAGCACATCCCATGCACACTTTAATATATAATATAGAGCACATATGTTTGATTTAATTATCTCCTACTCATGTAAAAGAAATCAGTTTGTCTGTTTCCGTGCAGTTGTTTTTTTTTCACAATGGCCCTCAATTTTTCGAAAATTTTGTCAATTTTCACGCCACTCGAAGTGAGTTGATTGCGCAATCATTTTATCTTTGAGTCCTGTTGGGAAAATTCGAAAAACACGTATTTTATTCCCATTGCAATACGTTGTGTTACTTAAGTCTCATATTTCTGCCCATAACAGTAATGAGAATAAGTGTAAAAATATAACTAGTACCTTACCTAACAATTGAATTAGAAACCTTTTGCTGCCCTTCTTGCACACTTTTCATATGCATTGAAAAAAAATATTGTAACGTTATGGATTTTGAATGTGTTTCCATTTATAGAAGGGATGAATTAAAATAAAAAATTTATCAATTTTTGAAATGTATTATCTCATAACATATTGTATGAAGTTAAGCCCTTTAAATGACTACAATACACATTCATCGTACATAAAAAAAAAAAAAAAATTAAAAACATGCCAATCCCGATTTGAATGCTTGCAATATGAATCTGCGAATTTTAGAATATGAATTAGACTGCCAACTGATAATTTCTCTTAACTCCGACTGTTTAAAATTGGCTGATAATAAAAGATCCATTGGAAGAATGTCAAATGGAAATATTCCTTAGAGCAGTGTTTACAAACTGAGTTGATCATTTCAAATTTCACTGTTTTCAGTGTATTTCAGTGAATTCTTAGTGCATGTACAAAATCATTTGTTATTATCTTACAAAAAACATTTTAAAAATAGTAAGTTACACACACACACACACTTTGTTTTCTGTTAATATCTCCTAGTGTGTCTTTCTGTTTCTTCAATTAAGACAGCTGTTGTAAAAATTAACAATTACATCGTAAGAATCATCAGATATTAAATAATTAAAAAATTCCTAAATATATTTTTAAAGTCATTTTGACAAAGATTAGGGCAATCTCAAATATAGATGTTTACAGGATAATTTCCATTCCATTTATATTTAAAACTAATATTATTTCTTATATTGGCTTACGATGTAGATTTTTATCTCGATAAATCTTTGATGATGATCCACTTTTTCGGATATTTTTTTCGAGTAATGGACATGAAATAAATATTTAAAATTCCAAAAGCCACTAGAAGAATTTTAAATGAATGAAGTATGTGATTAGAGAGAGGAAGAAAAGTTTAGTTAACTAACATTTAGAATAACTTCAAATAGTGTAAAAATTGCTTTTGGGAATTAACATAAATAAAAAGTTCCTTTTCTTTTCAACATTTTTGTCAAAGAATTTTCTGTTTCTTAGAAAAATGATTTAATTTGGAATTTCTGTATATTTAATTACCCGAATTAATAAAAAAATGGTGTGAGTTTGTTGAAGTGGAAAATGTCGGCAGAAATGATTCCTAATATGGTAACTTCATTTATGTGTGCCATTTAGTTTATTTTCTAAATGACGATGAACCGAATTCCAACTTAAAATAAGAATTTTGTAAATGAATTTAAATATGATTTAATTTGAAGCATGTTAATAATTTTTTTATGATCCTACGCTAAGCAACCATTTATTTCATTGAGCCTCCATTTTCATTCGCGAAATCCGAAACGAAACTTTGAAGCGTCGACAGGATGTGACGTCTGGATACGAAAACAAAATGAATGACCTAAAGAACGCTCGAGATTCAAGGGTACTTGAGAAGGGAATTTAAAATCGAGATGAATCGAATCCAATTGAGCCGTACAGACATAAATGATGTGGAAGAATAACAGATTCTAATTTCGCGTCTTTTTTTTTGTTGCTGTTGTTGCACAAATATGAAACGTATAATATTTCCATGCGGTGTGAATTAAATTTGACAAAAAAAGAACTACCTTAAGTACTCGAGAAATATTTTATGAAAAAGCGCACAATTCAAAATTTCGAAAGCTTTTTCATATCCACTGTCGGCACGTTTTGCAGTATCAGAATCCAAATCCTTGTCCAATTAAAGAAACTGCATTATTACTATTTTAACTCGAACCTCTTTTTTGTGGGTATGGATCGCATCAATGCAAACGCATAACAAATATCCTGAAACTTTAGAAGTAGCTACAAAGTATACAGCTTAAAAATTTTTTGTATGTGTTCAATTGGGATCGGTTAAAACACACTCTATTGAAAATTCTTCATCGCATGGGAATTCGTTTTGGAGTCCGTGCGTTTTTCCCATTCAAGTATTTCTTGAATCCTTCGACACTTTCGTTTGGGGCTCAATTACTAAATTTCTATATTGTAATTTTCGCTTTTGTACGGCTCTTAGGGCGGATTTATCGAATCCAAATTCTTTACCAAGGGCTGTGGGCCCTTCATTTTCGGCTATTGGGTTTAAAATGGCATTTGACTGCCAATGGAAATTGTTTTTCTTTCCACTCTTTTTTTCCTGATATTCATTTTCAGGGACTATGCCTGAACTATATGCATAAAGATATCGAAGTAGAAAAGATTAATTAATTAATCTTGAATCCATTTTAAAATGAATTTTGCTTAACTCTCAAGAAGTAAGTACGTTAATCACTAGACGGTTATCAACTAATGTATTTAGATGATGTAATATGTAATCTCAACATAGTTTGGGTCATATAATATCGGGTGGTTGGTTTCAATTCCTAACACTGAGTCTTCTTGCGACATATTGTGCCAAACATCGGATGGGCCACCTATTGGGTACTTTTTTAAATTTCCTGTTATTTTTACAGCTATCGATTGCTTTGTTTTTCAATGACTTTTTAAAAGAAATTTTTACTCATAATATGATTTTATGGATTTTTCTTTATATTTGACACGAAAAAGGGGTTCAAAAACTTTTTTTGAATATACTAGATATCTACTAGTAACAAGAATGCAAAAATAATCTTCAGTTTATCAAAACATTTCATAATTTAAAATTATACATCATGCAAACTATAATGCCCTTAAATGTTACTTATTTTATTAATTTATTTTAATTAGTTAAATGCAAAGATTTTTAAACTCTTTTTGACCTGCTATTTGATTCTGTTTTAATTTCCTTTATAATTTAAAACCTATATTTCGAATTTAAAAAAATCACGAAGAAAAAAACATTTTAACAAGAGATGATTCAATTTTATTAATTTGAAAAACATGAACTTTAATGCCAAAAATTACAAATGAATGTTAGATTTAACGTATTGAACAAGTTAGGGAAGCCACATAAAATATAGGTGATTTGCACTTGATAAGTTGAATCTTCAGGTAATAATTTGCCTTGTAATTTAATATCTAGTATAATAAGGAAAGTTCTTCACATTACATAGTTTTTCCAACAGTTTCTCACTACAGCTAATACTTTTAGTTATTTCAACAGCTGTGATCAATTTCTTTACAAAATAATGAAAGAAATTTTGTAAAATAGAATTCTAAATTCAATTAGTTTCATTAATAAATATTTTTCCTGAGATATTATTTTATATAGTACTAAACTTGACAGTTTTGTAACCTCTTAATGCAACGATTCTCTTATTTCTTTAGTATTAAGAGAACTGGTAATAATCAAGCCAAATAAATAAGGCAATTACAACAGTCTATTAAAAAGGAACTCTTATATTTTGATTAAGTATTCTTTGATGTAAAATGAATACATCGTTCTTTTAAATCTAAGAAAAGGCCCCAAAAGCAAATATCATCAGTTGACAACTTTACTAACAAGAAATTAAATGACTCTTGTAAAAATACATCATATCGGGCAAAATTTATGACTTCATGTAACAGTAATGATACTGTTTCGTTTTTTTAAAACTGTAGTCATAACATATTTATCATTTTATTATTTATTCAGAATGTTAGGGAAGGTTCTTTGCCCCTGACTGATCGTGGATGTAGATTTCGATGAATGTTTGAGCTGCCTCTAATTACAAAAAACTAAAAATGTACAGATTATTATACATAAGGTGACCAGTTTTTTTACAATGAAAAGGAGAACGAAAAATTTAAGGAAATGTTACAACGTAAATATATGAAACATTTCATAAATTCAAACAAAATACGCTAATTATGCTTACATCCCTTTTAATTATTTACATATACGAGTATTTTCTCATTGAATGAATTTTTGTTTGTTTGTCAGTATATTATTTTCTAATATATCGGAAATTTTGGAGCCAAAAATATGCCTCATCTTTACTGTAAGTACTACAGCTAAAATATCAACATTCAATTTTTCACGTGTCCCAAAATTACCAACTGAAAAGACTTTCAACTGGTGCATCAGTTCCAAGGCAGCACAACGTCAATTAAAAAGAATAACTAAATTTTCATATAGAATGTGTTCTTTTTTGAAATGGTTATAATTGTTTCCACCCATCTCTTTTATGAATTTCAGCATTTTCCACTTGTTTCAAATTATTATAATTTAAATAAACATTCAGTCTTTTAAAATTTCTTCAAACAGACCATTGTCAAAGATTTTACCATCAGGAATATCTTTTGATAAAATATCAACACAGTTTTCTATAACTGCCCAATTTATACTTGTGATGAAGTCAAAAAACACCATATGAATACTGTAATTCCCTGAGATATTTGTTTTAGGCTATTCTTCGATATACTGGAAACATATCTCTGAATAGAGATATTAACAGATGAGTTTTAAAATATTGAAAAGGAGAACACTTTTCGAGGAAGGACAGAACCTATAAAAGGAGGACGGTTGGTCACCTTATTATATACTCTTCAGAACTTTAAAATAACGTCTTTTCAATTCAATATCAAGTTTTTATTCATCAGCTCAATTTAACATGTCCCGAAACAGTTTTTTCTGATTTGAGATAAGTTTCGTCAAGTTTTTGAATAATGAAATTTTCAGTTGAAAATGGAAAAATTATATTTTTCAAACGAAACATATTATTGTATACAAAAACGATTTCTTGTACCTTTACAACCAATTTTTTTTTATTAAGCATAGAAGTGGAATACCTGATGATGAATAGTTAAAAGAAATGAGATTGAAATTCGTGTTATTCACATAGTACCAAATTAGATTTAAGGATAAGGAATTATCAATTAATTAATTATAAATTTATATGTTATGACCCAGCAAATATTTATTTACTTTTTACGACATCGCTTTAGACAGGAGGAAAAAAAATTAAATTAAATTATATGAAACAATAAACCTTTAACTTATGTTGTGTTAACCATGTCATTTTATTCATGCTTTAATGACGACACCATGTTCCTGATATATTTATAATGAGCGCGTGGAATGAATCAAGGTTTTAAATTGAATGTCTTGTACATTTTTTGTTTTAATATTTTCTTTCAATCATATGGCTTCATTAATTTTTATTTTGATTTACATTTCTGATGTGTTTTTCATCTTATTTCTCAATTTCATTTCTTAACACGCTTTTATTAGTTTTACCTGAATGTACCGGAATCTCTCAACTCGATTTTTACCCACTTTAAAAGGTCAGATGAATTCCAAGTTTAGCACACTTGTCAAAAACTTATGGCAATACAATAATTTAATAATTTTGTTCCGTTATCCTGATCAGGATCATCAGGATTAACGATTTCACCTTTCCAGATTTGGTGATTAAAAGATTAAGTTACAACCCTAAGGCGAAAACGCTAATGGTTAATACAAATACAACCAACAAATAAAAGTGTTATTTGTATGAAAAAGGGAAGAATGCGTCAGCAATTTCTTACCATAAGAAAAACAATAGCCCAGTTTTTTTGAAAATGAAAATAAAAAAAGACTCGGGCATGTGGGAAAAAAAATATTTATGTTTTAATTGCTTGAAACCCAGACATAAAGCCTGTTTTTCTTTATTCACTTGTCGGATCAGTGGAATGAAACATCATCCATTGCTTCATTTTACCAAAACAGCTGAGAAGGTCACAGGAATAAATAATTTCTCACACAAACTCTTACATTCTCTTCGATTCAAAACGTGTACTTTTATGTCGTGAGTTGATGAAAGTTTCAGAGAGAATATTGAGCTTTTTTTTGTGAAAAATATCATTGACTTTACATTAAATATTTCAAACTTAGCTCTTCCAGATTTCCTTCGGTTGGCTGATTCTACATTTTGCAAATTAGGCTGCATCGACGTATTGATAGGATGCCAATGGGTATTTCAGGTTCTAAAAAAATGGCGTATTTAAGATTATGTCATCAATGAATAAATGATAGTTTAAAAGACTAAAAAAACACGCTTTTATAGCTAATCGAACTAAAAAGTAAAAAATAGTTCTTAATATACGAATAAAATGATTAACGAGAAAATTAATGTCATTGTGGTAAAAGCGAGGGGTCCTTTGTACTATATTTTTACACTAACTCTGCATTTCAGAATAGAACTAGTAAGAAATTATACCAATTGATATCGAGCACACCACACTGTTACCACAACGACATTAATTGTCTCGTTAATCAATTTATTCTTATACTAAGAAGTATTTTTTACTTTTTAGTTCGCTTAGAAAAGTTTTTAGTTTTTTTAAACTATAATTGATTTTTATAGCTCTATATTAGTGAATATTTATTTTCGAAGAAATGTATCTTATCAATACAGTCAGCTGACATTCATTTAAATTAATTGCTTATCTTTTCCTAGGTAAAATAAATTTATAAAATATTATTCTAGGTATATACCAAGTAGGAAAGATTGTCTTTCTTATAATTATTTCCATTTTTTTAATTTGAAACATACAAAGACATAATATGAAATAACTGCAAAGTTAATTTTAAATAACATAACTTTTTTTATGTTTGATTTTTTGCGAAAAATTGATCACTCTCTGATATAAAATACCGGGTGTTTCTAAAAGAATATCGGAGTTTTGATTCTTTATATTATTTATCACATATAAGTTACAATCCATACGCTGAATGAAAGAGTAACTGAAACAGTTTTACCTACAAGTTTACAAATGTTCAATGTGAGTCTCATTCGTCACACGGCACAAATAAAGTCTATAGGCGAGTTCATCCCAAATTTTATTCAGTGTGTCTGAGGAAATTCTTGCAATATCTGCTTCCATCCTGTGTCCGAAGTCTGAAGGGTCAGCTGGTATCGGAGGAACGTACAATCCCTTATGAACCCCCCACAGATAAAAGTCACATGGTGTCAGATCGGGTAAATGTGGAGGCCATACGATACAAGCTTTATCGGGAGGCTCTTTGCGGCCAATCGATTGGTTGGGTACAGTGATATTTAACCAATCGCGTACTGAAAGATGCCAGTGAGGCGGTGCACTATCTTGCTGCCAAATGAAATTGTTTGGTTCACTTTCTTCCAATTGAGGAAATAGCCATAGTTGTAGAGCATCAAGATAGGCAGAACCAGTTACATTTGGTTACCAGTTACAGCCTTGGTCGTCCCGTACTTTTCCCTTTTCAAAGACAGCCCTTGTTACGAACTACTGATACCACCTAAGAATGTTATTATCATTTGGAGGTTGACAACCGAACTTAATACGGAACGCTCGTTGCACAGTAATAGCAGATTCTGACTTTGCAAACCAGAGAACACAAAACACTTTCTGTTTACTAGTCGTCATTTTTCTACTAGCGCGTTGATCTGCAAGAAAGGGGAACAATTAGCATGCCAGCAAACAAAACTGTTTCAGTTGCTCTTTCATTCAATGTATGAGTCATACTAATATGTTATATGTAAAGATTACTATATATAAAGTGTTAAAACTCCAATATATATATTCTTTTAGAAACACCCGGTATATTATTCTTCGGCGAATGTAATGAGCAGAATAATGGAAAATTATTCTCCATCGATTTCAGATACTTCTGAATAGAATTCTATCCACCTTCAACAATCTAGGCTTAATTTCCTGTCGGCAAACAAAGCCGGAAGAATTTCAAGTTATACTTAGCCAGAAAGCAAATATTAGTTCAGTAAGAAATATTAAAATTTCATTCATCTTACATTTTCTTTAAAATCTGAGATCCAAATTCGAGTACTGATCCCATGTTCTCTAACGGCGAAACAAACGTGTATTGTACAAGGCTCTCTCTTATTTCTTTTTTTGCGTGACAATCATAATCGAGCACTTAAAAACTTATTCATAAGACATGAACACTTGTTTTCAGTTTTTCGAGTCGCTTTCAAGTCCTTCCAACTTTCTTTTGATTTCCTGTCCATTGGTTTCCTGTACAGGTGGTGTATACTCGTAATAGTAATAGGAAGCAAGCTGCATACAATGGTTCATAATAATTTTTTTCCTTTAAGTATAATGAATGCATTATAAAAACTTAGTAAGTATGAGGTTGCTAAGCAACGGACTTTAATTCTACAGCTGGCAATTCTAAAGAACCAGTACTCGGAAATGTATGATGATTCGAACTGAGCATATATAAACTAGTTATGTTACAAAATTCAGAAAAACCTTTTTGAGCAGTTTTATTATTACATTTTTATTCATTGAAATTAATAGAAATATAATAATAAAAGATGACCTAAACGTAGTTATAAAACATCTCATGACTTGAAAAAAAAAATGACGTTTCTTGAATAATGATCTAGATCAGAGGTGTCAAACTCGCGGCCCGGCCAATATATCGACTCACAATAATATACAATAAAATAGCAAACCAACGCAGAATATAAAATTAGGACAGGTAGAATTCACTTAACTTTTTTTTTAATTAGGGTCTTTTTTCGCTATTACTAAGCAATTATTAAACAATTATTTGTTAAATTTTTTAACCTTAA
>BMAV01026842.1:711921-727061 GCA_019973955.1 Trichonephila inaurata madagascariensis
CCACCGTAAATGCAACACTAAGAAAGACAAGAAATAGAACATTAAAATTTATTTTGTAGATAACATGTTGACCAAGTATCAAATGATTAAATTTATAAACTTCTGTGAAGTGTGGTTCCTGTCAGAATCAGTAGTTAGAGTAGCCGCTATTGTTGGAGGTCACCGCTACCACACGCCTCGGCATTGATTCAAAGAGACTTTGGATGTGTTCTTGGGGTACAGCAGACCAAGCAGCCTCCACACGTTGCCAAAGTTGATCTGGTGTGGCAGCTGGAGGTGTAATCTGGGTCAATCGTTGAGCAACCTGGACCACATGTTTTCTATCGGCGATAGATCCAGGGAGTGAGCTGACCAGGGAAGCAATTCAATCTGGTGATTGACGAAGAACCTTTGGACAATGCGTGCCACGTGTGGTCGCGCATTATTCTGTTGAAATATGGCTGTGAACAAGCTCTGAAGGTAAGGAAGAACAACAGGCTCCAACACCTCAGAGATGTAGCGCTGGCTGTTCAAAGTACCGGCAAGCGTACTAGAGGAGTGCGAGAGTGATATCCAATATCGCCTCATACCATAATACCCGGTGCAGGACCAGTGGGGCGGTACATAAAGCAGCTGTTCAGCATCCTCTCTCCACGGTGTCTCCAGACTCGAATCTGACCATCATGGTGTTGCAAAAAGATGCGCGACTCGTCAGTAAAGACAACTTCATTCCATTCTGCCGCCCACATCCTTCTTTCATCGCACCATTGGTGGCGGAGACATCTGTGGTTCTGCGTCATGGGTAGACTAAGCAATGGACGTCTTGTGGACAGACCACTCTGCTGTAAACGGCGTCGAATGGTACGTGCAGACACTGAATGATGCGTTACAGACTCAATGTTCTGCGCTATGGTTCGTGATGTGACTGAGTGATCCGTCACTGCTATGCGCACAATTTGCCTGTCCTCACGTGAAGTGGTGCACTGAGGTGGATGCGATCGACCACGTCGGTCCGTCGTACCCTTGTGCATCCAACGGTCACATATCCGCATTACAGTTGTTTGGTTTCGTCCAACACGACTACCGATTTCCCTGAAAGATATTCCACAATCTCGGTAGGCCACTATCCTTCCTCTGTCGAACTCGGATACTTGATCAAAAGCTGATCGCTGTTTCTACAGGACATAACTGATCGTTTTTTAAAAAAACCACAAGAAAAACACAATTGCCGAACTTGAAATCGTCGAAATCTCCAAGCCTTAAATAGTACTTTGAGGTGGCGCCACAGGGACGCGTGATGTGTGTCTGCGCTGAAATTCTAATCATTTGCATATCTCACCCCTCAGCTAATGCATGTTGTAAATTTAATGTTATTTGCATGCTTCCTTCAGGGTGTTGCATTTACGGTGGCCAGCAGTGTATATCAAATTCTTTGTAAAAAAAAAAGGTATTTTTCAAATTCGATCCAAATGCCGCCCTTAAAATTTGCCGCCCCGGGCAGGGGTCAGGATTATCCGGCCCTAGAGCTGCCCCTGCACCAAGAGTCAAACTTAGGACTCGACAATGCCAGCCAGAGTTGACCGTAGTTATGTCTTCTTATGATAAGATAAAAAAACGCATAGAATTAAATTAATACTTGTACTATGTTTGTGAAGTATAGAAACAACCATGAAAGGAAATATTATTTTGTAGCGTTTGCTGAAAAGAAGGTTTAAAAGTAATCTGTAAGAGTTTTTGAATGAAATGATTATTTTTATGGGGGGCGGGGTTGGGGGTAGGAGAGGATAATACGAAATCCAAATAGGCATGAACCAAATTATTGTTCGATTTTTTTTAGTTCGATTGCTATTGCTTAGAATAATTTAATTTATTAATATCTAGTTTAACTTTAGAATTGAATTACCGAGTTTAAAGTTACTTGTTCTCGTAGACAAATTAATTGCATTATTTATCGGTTAGGCTATTATGGAAGTAATGTTTTTGTGTTACTTAAGATATATAGTGATTGAAAAACTGGTTTAATGACTGGAGGAAAGGAAAATGCTGATTGAGATGAATCATTCCTATGTAATTGAATTATTCTTTCTCAAAAAAACCCATAATGATTTTAAAAAACAATGCAAAAAAATTTATCATAAAATAATTAGAGGGAAGATGTTGGTAAAAATAATTAAAGAAAATCTTAATTAGAGTTCTTTTTATTTTCCTTCATATAAAATAGGCTTATTTTTTTAAGTAGTAAATTGTTTCCTTTGGAAACTTTTCGAATAAACCTTAGTATAAAAAATCCCAAGACATATTATCAGGGTGACTGGAGGGAAATGAAAATTTTATTCCTGAGTTTTGTTTTCCATGCAAAAGTGGGTGAGAGAGAGAAAGGAAATGGAATTCTAAAGATGTATCATAAAAGGAAATCTTCAAGACCACAACTCTGAAGGGAACTGGAAATGATATTAGGGATTCAATATTTAGGAAGGGGATTCAGGAGAGATAATTTTTTTGAATGGGATGGATTCATTTACTAAAATTCCTTTTTAGGCCTTATGTTGAAGCAAAAGGACCCTAGAAAAATGCCTTGGAGATACCTTCTTTTAAAGAAAATATTTTTTACATCATAGTAGTTTTCTTTCTTACCTCACTGTAAAGAGAGGGCACTTTTTCTTTCTTGTCGCACCTTTAAAACTGATATTCCTATTTACGTTTTAGGATTGTTGATTCTTAACGTTTTTTAGTAGTGTTTTGTTTCTGGAGAAATTTATTGGTATCAATTATATTGGTTCTTCTAGTAGAGGTATTCTGAAACTTCTATCACAAGTCTTATCTTGTTACTTTTTCTTTTAAATCCACACGCTTTCTTAGTGAAACAGATTTTATATCTCCATAAATTTAAGGTAATTTAGAGAATTAAAATCTTAATAAATAAATGTCCAACGCGGGATTTATACTTTAGTTTTGCTTGATCTATTTAATAGATAAAATAAAATACCAGACTTTTAGTAAACCCTCCAGTAAAAAAAGGAATTCATTTTAATTTCCTTTAAAATGTTAGAGAATTGGTAAGAAGAAAGCGAAGAAAATTTTATTTAAAAATATTGTTTCATAATGACAAATGTACTATAGATTAAGATTAAATACTGAGCAGCAAAGGAAGAATCGTGGTATCTATTTTCTAATTTTCTTAAGTAGACTTAAATATAAGTTGACGACAAAATTCCTGATATACAAGATAAATTGTTTCAAATCCACTAGAATATTATATATTTTATCCCAATCAAAGAATATGTAATTCATCACAATTACTTACCTTGAAATATATGAAATAATGTGGGCACGGGAATTGGGTTAAATTTAAATGAAGGAAAAATTAAGTTACATATATATAAACTAACCATATCCCCCCCCCCCCTACTTCACTGGGTATTTCATGACATTGTAAGACTATATATATTTTTTTTACACTCTGAGTATTTAGGTCCTAGCATTAAGCCTTCGATTGTATTGAAAAACATCCCTCGCTTCCTGATTTAAAAAAAGATAGAACTTGGATTTCTAAAACTGTACAATGATCATTTGCGGCTCTGTAGCATCCCCCTTTCATAGTCAATTTCCTCAAATAGTGGACCTCTACTCAATAAAAGACACATGCTTGCCAAATTCCAAGTCTTTAATTATTTAAAACGAACTGCTGACGAATTGATTAAAAACGAGGTTTTTAAAAATATATAACTCCCCCCTCAACCCACTGTGGGAGTCGATTTTCGAAAACCTCGTTTTTAGCTGATCTCAAGACAATGAAGGAAATGTGGTTGCCAAATTTCAAGATTTAAGTCTAATAATTCCAGAGATTTTGTGATAAGTGATTGAGAGAGTGAGTCTCTCTAAAACAAGTAATATAAAAGAAAATTTTACGTCAATTCCTACTTTGAATGTATGAATAGAAAGTATTTTATTACGATTGAAAATTTGAACAAGATATATATATATAGGGAGAGTGGAAAGTAATAGTAGGAATTGAAAAAATGTACACCCGGTTAGGCAAGTTTGGCTGAAAAACGGTTTTCGACGCCAACTTTTGTCATTGTTTTAACAGTTACATTGTTACAACAATGGAGACAAATATAAGTAGGCGTCGAAAACCAGTAAATAATTTAATTAATTAGCCGGTAATTAATGAATTAAAATTTGAAAAAAAAATGTATAAACATCGAGTGACATCCACTACAAGTTTAAAGAAATTTATTTTAACTTTAATGGATGAGTAGAAAGCATATTATTAACGATTGAAAATTTGAACTAGAAGTATATATAAATAAATAAATATTGTTACGTAGATCCGGCTTCGAGGATTTTATGCAAAACGATCACAAAGAAAATAAATTCTGCATTTCATGCTGGCCTTTCTCCATTTTCTCCTTCAACTCATTTTTAGTCTCTTCTTGGCTGTTTTTCAAAGCATTGATGCCTTCCAACAGAGCCTTCAGTTGCTCATTCATCGCTCTTGTTATTGGCATAACATCCCAACTTCTGACGCCAAACTGTTACGTATCCGGGTTCGAGGATTTTTCGCAAAACAATCATAAAGAAAATAAACAGTTCTTTAAGAGCGATGTAAATTTATTATCAAAAATCCAATCCTTTAAATACAGAATTCAACAGCAATATTCACAGAATAAATCCCCGAAGTTCTTCACACCTTCAACAACAATCAAACACAATCATCAGTGTTTAAAAATACACGTAAGTATAATATTATTCACAAGCACAGCCGAGTTAATCGCTAGTCAAAACAATGCTCACTACTCGCTGGTTTAATCAAGACAGACTCTCGTTCCGGCGATCATCTCTATTTATAGGCGTAGCAGAAACTTCCAGAAATATAACCGCTCGTGTCATAGAACGTGACGTTAGTGGACCTCTCCACAGATTTCTAGAAGAATCCAGAGGGTTCCGAACTCGGCAACATGGTCGCCAATGACGCCAAATAGGTCGCCAAGGGTGTATCTGGTGGCCGGCTGAACAGAAGATCTGCAGTATAGTTTATAATTAATCTCTTAAATACCGATTAAATGGTTTGTGATTCGCTTCCCAATGCTACCGTTTTCCACGTAGGCGAGCATATGTGACGTATGGGGGGGGGGCGGAATAAAAAAGGAAACTCTCCGAAATAAGAGTGAATCCTTCGCAATCACTGTTAGTGTCCATTTATTACATTCCAAAGCCTTCGGAATAATTTTATGGATAGCAGTGCACAGAAAATATCGTAGTTCGAAAAGGCGTATATATACTCCCTGGGCAATTTACGCACTGACTGAGAAAGACGTTTATTTACGCCATCGGTAGAGAGGTTAAAGTTGTATTGTAGCCTTAGCGTAAAAGTATAGTATTATGGAATTCACAATACATTGCTATTGTATGGAGGGGGGCGCGATGAAAATTGTGATTGAATAGTGGGTCGCAAGTATTAAAAGTTTGAGAAGCACTGCTCTAGTGCGTTTTCTGGGTCCTTTGCGCGTGCAGCACAGGGATCACATGTGCGACAATACTTTTCCACGTCACTCCGCACATTGTTCCAGTAGAAGCGTTCACGAACTTTTTGTAAGGTCTTCGCGTAACACCAAAATGACCTCCAGTTGGACTGCCATGGAGTTCCTTAAGGACTGTTGAAACTCTTGTCTTTGGGAGTATTAATTGCCACCTGAATGTTTTTCCGTCGTCAGACTCTCATCTTCGATATAAAACACCATTTCTTGCATGGAGAGAGTCCCAAGGAGCCCAGCAATGATTCGTTGTAGGATGAAAAGGGGTGGTGTCTTGCCAGCTGGTCTTTTCGTCAGACGACTCTTTGAATTCTATAATTGTTTTATCTCAGGATCAGCCCGTTGATCTTTATGGACGCTATCTTCACTAAACGGGTCTGATTCTGATGTTGATGGTGTTGTAATTTGGCGGAATACTGGATCTATCACGCCATATTTCTTTTCGACTCTCCAGCTGTATTTACTGTTCTCTGGACAGGGTCTTCTCGAAGGGGCGTCACTATTTCCATCTACTGATCCTTTTCGGTGGCCACATGCTTTTTTTAACTCGATTACATTTGCACGGTGCGGATGTTCCTGATTTACTCGAGGGTAGTTATTTCTTAGGTACCCTGCTCCACCGCACCCCCAGCACTTGGTGCTATGATCTTTCTTATTGTTTCGGAGGGCTGTTACTTCTGAGATGTCCTGGTTCACCACATCCCCAACACGTTTTGCCACGTCTCCTCCGGTTCTGAAGTTGAGCCATTAAGTCTTGAATGTCTTCTTTAAATTTCTTTATCTCCTTCCTCCACGGAGATCCACAGGGTGCATCTGCAGTCACTCTAGCTCCTCGGATGGAATGGCGGTCTCTGCAACTGGCTTCATTGGCGGCCTCCAATTTTAGGGCATATAACAGGGCAGATTTAAGATCTTGGACATCTGTCATTTTTACAGCCTTCTGGATTTCCCCCTCCTTTAAGCCGTCCACGAAATACTGTAAAGAGATTATTTCTCGCACGGTTGCTGGGTGGTCGAAGAAAGTCAAGTTGGCGAGTCTTTCTACTTCGGAGGCATACTCCTGCAAACTTTATCCGGTTTTCTGGAGTCTTGTTTTCATCTGCAGACGTGCGTAGTCCTTGGAGTATTTCTGGCCGAACCGAAGATCCAAAGCATTATATAGGGAGTTCAAATTCAGTCGCTCTGTGTCGGGTAGAGTCTGCAGTACTTCACCAGCTTCTCCTCTAAGGGGATGCTGCTAGCTGACAAGCTTTGACCACCTCAGTCCATACATTGGCTTCCGAAATTATTCAGAATTCAGTCTTATATACCTCCCAGTTTGTTTTACCGTCATAGTTGGACAGTTTCACTGACACTGGTGAGGCAGTCAGAGGCACTGGAGAAGCAAGCAAAGGTACTGAAGAAACAGGTACAAACTTGCTTTCATTCTTTGTATTCTCGTACGCTAGAAGCTTCTTTTCAAGATTTTCAACTCGCTGGGTAAAATTTCCAGCCACTTCAATTCTTTCTTCTCTCTCAACTTGCTCTTTAATTCTTTCTATTTCTTCATCTACTTTTTTCTCTATCTTCTCTTCAACTACTGCTATCTTTTCTTCAACTTTCAATGCTGTTTTCTCTTCCACGCTATCGATTTTCTTTTCTAAAGTATTTTTCAGATCTTCTTGACGTTTCTCGGTCTCTTCTTGGCTCTTCTGTACATTTTCCAGACCTTTCTGCATTTCATGCTGGCCTTTCTCCATTTTCTCCTTCAACTCATTTTTAGTCTCTTCTTGGCTGTTTTTCAAAGCATTGATGTCTTCCAACAGAGCCTTCAGTTGCTCATTCATCGCTCTTGTTATTGGCATAACATCCCAACTTCTGACGCCAAACTGTTACGTATCCGGGTTCGAGGATTTTTCGCAAAACAATCATAAAGAAAATAAACAGTTCTTTAAGAGCGATGTAAATTTATTATCAAAAATCCAATCCCTTAAATACAGGATTCAGCAGCAATATTCACAGATTAAATCCCCTAGGTCTTCACACCTTCAACAGCAATCAAACACAATCATCAGTGTTTAAAAATACACGTAAGTAAAATATTATTCACAAGCACAGCCGAGCTAAACGCTAGTGAAAACAATGCTCACTACTCGCTGGTTTAATCAAGATAGAGTCTCGTTCCGGTGATCATCTCTATTTATAGGCGCGGCAAAAACTTCCAGAAATATAACCGCTCGTGTCATAGAACGTAACGTTAGTGGACCTCTCCACAGATTTCTAGAGGAATCCAGAGGATTCCGAACTCGCCAACATGGTCGCCAATGACGCCAAATTGGCCGCCAACTTGGTAGCCAAAATTGATGCCAACTTGGCCTTACCGCCAAGATTTCGCCAAGTTCTTATTGAATCACCATTACAACGTAAGGAGCGGCATTACTTGTGAATAGTATAATTTTAATATAAAATAAACATAACATAGAGTAATATAAATGCATTAAATTACAAATTATTTACACTATTTACACAAAATTCATAACAATATACATAAATAGGGAGATTTAATAGTAGGATTTGAAAAATAGATAGCTATAACTTGATAAGCTATTAATATATGTTCAATTCACATCTCAGATCGTTTTTCCTAAATTAAAATTTGGATTTCTTAAGTGGGATTATATATATTGATGTAATATCTTATTTATGGAAAATTATTTCAAAACAATTTTGGGTATTGATGCGCAGTACCTAATAAATTCCACTGACAATATTTTTGTCAAAGGTTTCGTCATTTCCTTTCTTGCTCCATTGAATCTAAAATATTTTTATATTCAATGAAACATAGATGACTTCATCCTGCTATCTAGACATTTTTTGTTTAAAGTGTCAATTAAATTTTCATTGCAAAGTTAATAACGTAGACTAGAGCTTAGAATTAGTATTTTCTTTAAAAAAATCAATCATTGTAATTTTATGGCTAAACCCGAAATAATTGATTGATAATTAAATTTTATAATTAATTATCAGTTTTGGAGATTGATTTGTCTTATTTTCCTTTTAATTGCCGGGGAAAAGGATTGCTTTTCTTCTAATTAAAAATGAATCCTCTTATCCATCTACAATTTGAGTCTTCATCATAATTCGTTTTAAATTGTACTTTCTTTTGAGTTGATATCTTTCTGAGAACCAATAATTTGACCTAGAACAGTGTTAGAATTCTATTTGGTAATGATTCATACAATGTTTCTCTGTTTTGTCCTTTTGGATTCATCAACAGCTTTTGAAGTCATCTTTAAAAGAAAGGGGTATTCTCTAAGAGAATATGCTTTTTTCACTGATATTTGATCCAATACATTATGGACGTTTTAAGCAGAAGCGGTGCAAAACAAGTCCTAGAAGCAGGGGCGTAGCTACCGCCGTATCAATGATACGGGGCCTCCCAGCTACAGAGGCCCCAACATGTGTAACTACCGTCCCACTAGCAGGCGTCCCATATCTAAAAAACGACTCCGAAGGAATTTTGATACAGGACTTCCTCAGATCTTGGTGCATAGAGGATACATCATTTGATCTGAATACGTTAACAGATTTCGCGTTTACCCATTCTTCTCTCGTAATTATCTTTCATTTGTATTTTTTTTACAGGAATGTATTTTACTAAGTTGAATGGAAACGTGAAAGCTTGGGGTCTCAGCTCAGGGGTCGTCCTCGTTATTTGATAGGGGTTCATAATTAAGAAGTCAATCATAAATCAGTGGATTGGATATCAAGTTTTTACTACCAATGGGTTACTTTCATTTGTATCTGGATTCACAAAACGCAGTAAAATAAAACAATAAACCAGGGAGATTGGCGTGTAAATGTGAAGTTTTTTTTTTTTTTTTACCTTCCCAATTCGATAATCAATGATAGTTTATTTACTGTTAATGCATTTTTTCTAGAAGTCCGTACGGCAGAGTGGTTAATCACGCTGACTACTGTGCCGTTGGACCTGAGTTCAGGCTAAAGCATGGATGTTTGTAAATGTGTAGTGCATTTGCGGCATGGAGGGGGGGTGGGGGTACACTAAACAGCCATAAAGCCGCAAGTCCTCTCGTTAGGTTAGTGGAAGGGGAAGAGAACTGTGAGGTCTCCAACCACCCCAGGATGTTCTGCCTTAAAATTGGGATGGAACCAAGCCAAGTCGTACTAATACCTGAATGGTGCTCAAAGCTACGGCTAACGAACAGGCGTATATCTCGCCCTTTGCAGTGATGGATTTCATGGGCCTCAATGGGACACCACCAGACAAGTGGCATTAGCAATAAGAACAACATTTTTTTGCGAATATTAATTTATTACAAAAAAACCCTTATAAATCATTTTAAAGTTAGAATTGATTATTATTAATTTTTAAATTTTCTTGACTGTAAGCAATATAAATATCTAAATAATCAGATCATGTTTCGGACCCATTACATACATAGTTTGAGCATGGTAGTCGATTCAACTGAATTATTATTATTTCTTTATTTTTTGCTATTGATAGAAATATTTAATTGGACATTGAATGAATAACTTGCATTTGAGCTTTAAAACTTTAATAAAGCATTTCTTTCCATCTTTTCGATTATTTACGAACCTTGTAATGACGTCATCGCATGAAAATGTGATCCAAAACAGCAAGCAAATTTCAAAACTGATTTAAATATTCCAAACGTTTTTGACCATTGAAATTATTTATATAATTGTGAATTTGCTTCAAAACTAAACTGAAACAGCATTTCAGAAATTCATCAGTCTCCCGCTTTTGAAAATTGATACTAACTCATGTAGTATGTTTTCAAATGAATTCAGTGGTCTGCAGTTTTTCAACCCTTCTATGGAATAATAGCTATTTTATTAATATCTGCGATTTATAAAATGGTGGCAGTTTTCTCCAGAGCGAGAATTTTTTTGTAACAATCTTCCCCTTGAAGCGATCGAAAGAATGTCAACGTAGAAAAACCCGATAGTAAGTGGTTTGAATAATGTATGGAAACAGAGGAGAATGTTGACTCATTTGCAATTAAAATGAAGTTTCTTAAAAATATTATTCAAAAAATGATTACAAACATTTATCCGCATTTTTTGACATGTTCATTTCTTTCTAGATTAAGTAACTAAATTAATTATCTTTTTTATTGCTAATTCTTTTTGAAGCGACTGCTTTTCCATTTTACAATCCACTCAAAGTCTAAAACAGGGGTCGGCAACCTTTTAGCTGTGATTCAGCGTGATGCACATTCGAACAGTGGTTCTCAAAGTGTGGTACACGTACCCCCAAGGGTACGGGAACAGTTTGGAAGAGAGGGGAGGTACGCGTTGAACCGTAGTTTGGTGGTACGCATGGTGCTAAGCATGGTACGCATATGCACTGCACCATGCTTAGCTGCACCTCATTCTACGTTCTCATGAGTCATGTCAAAACAATTTCATCCTTCTCATTCATCCGAAGAAATGTTATTTATAATATAACTTTTATTTATATTTTATTTCTCTTTTCTTGTTATTTTGTGTATATCACAAAAAAAGAGAGTATATTTTGATTGTTATTAAAATACATCCATTTTTTTATGGTGTGGGGTATTCAGCGTTACGAAAATTATTGTAGAGGTACATATATGTCAAAAGTTTGCGAAACACTGCATTAGAACATTTTTGAAAAAACACGATTCCAGAGAAAATGCATGCAGAGTTAGAGAATAGGGGTTAATAATGTAGATATTTACAGGTTTATTATACATTAATTTTGCATATCATTTAAGTATATTTCTTAAAATAAAAATAAACAGTATAAAATATAACTATTGCTTTAATAAAAATGAAAAAAAAAAATTAAAATTGTACATATATTATGTATTTTTAAACATAATTTTGAAATTAAGAAATAGACAACATAAAATTTAAGTATTTCCCTCCACTGTACTTAAATAAAAAGATAAATCAGGACATTTAATGCGAACCTAGTGCTTGCACCGTTTTACTTTAATATCGCAAAATCAGGGTTATAATTTGGGACTTTCAATTTGAGACGATTCTTAGGATTCGGTTATAAACAATTTCTTTTTGCGGACTCGAAATATTTTTCATATGAGGAAAGAATTTTTACTTAGATACGTAGAACCAAAAAATAGGAAAGCAGAGTATATGCAATTTTCTCTCATCAGACAATTAAATCTCTCTGGCAAGGACATTCAGTAATTTACAAAATAGTTCTAAATTTATCTTTAGAGTTTTCTCTCAGAGTTTTTCGTAATCCCGTAAATATCCATAATTCTGAAAATATTTATCAGATGAGGTCTAATACAAATTTATCAATTTCTATCCCCTCAAAAATTGGCAAATTTGTAAAATAGTGCAGAGCGCCATTAAGGACAGTACCGCGTGCCATGGATTGCTGACCCCTGTTCTAAATAAAACTATTTTTAATAGTACTTTTGATTTAGGCTTGGATCAGGCTGACTTTTTCTAGTTTTGAAAATGAAACATTATTAAAAAATATTAGAAAAATGATTAAGTTTTTGGCACTTTGGATTATTAATATCTATTGATTCGTACTAAATAGGTCTAAGTAGTTTTTAAACTGTTGGTGCAGCACAATTTTTGAAAAATTAGAAGTCATAATAAATCCTTATTGGGATTTTTATCATTTTATTTTAGATTGATCTCAAGTATTTTAGTTTGTCTTTCCTGGTAACATGATTTTAGTACAAACAATAAAGCCACGTTAAATGCAGCAAAGAACTGGAGAGAGATGGAAAGCTTTCGAAAAAGTAATATCAATAAAATCGAAAGAAAAAGTAAGAAACGAGAATCCACCTTTGAAATTTTAAAAAGAGAAAATATTTAACAAAATACTACATTTGTAGAATATATTTTCCTTTTAGATTCAATTAAGTTTCTGTGATAAGGATGAAACAAAGCAAATAGAAAATCTTCTAATGTTTTATACTTTTAGAAAAAAATAAAGTACAAACATTTTAAATTTTAAATTAGGATTTACTAAAGTAGGAGACGGCTAAGTTTATAGGAATTGAAACTCCATTAAAATTCTACGAAGGAAATAATGTTTTTCGTGTTTGTTTCGATTTTTAAGAATTCTTCTGTAGTAAATATTAAGATGCCATTAAGAGAAATTAAATGGTTTTTTTTTCTTTAGCCATTATTCGAATTTACTCCCTGTTATTTGTATTATTCTCTATTGTAGCTTTTTCCAGTTTCTTTTAATGCAAAGTTTTATTAAATTCTATCTTTTTTTTTTAAAATTTATTTTAAGCAAATATAAAATGAAACAATGCTTTTTAAGTTTTCTTTAAAATCACTTTAAAGTAATAAATAATAAAAACAAATTTAATTAATTAGAGTTAGTAATAAAAAATAAACTCCTTAAGTGTAATAATAATTATTTCACAGACAATGCTAATAAAATAGAAATTAATTATAATGATTCACATTTGATAAAAAAAAAACAGTTACGAACATGGGGAGTTTACTTTTAATGCATGAAATTATTGCTAGTATGGAAATGTTGGAAATCGAGTTTTGCTGATCGTTCAAACAAGTGTAATAAAGAAAATAAGGGATTGACGGATAAAAAAACCGATGTAATAAAAATAAGTCCATTCTATTTATTAGCATTACGTTACCAATTGCACCCATACTCCTCTCCCGCCCCGCCCCAACCTTAATAAACAATAAATCAGTTTTCGTACTAAATAATGTAGTCAGCCTTCTGTTGACAAACTATTTTATATTTTAACTTTCCAAATACTATTAATGTACAAAAAAGCTACAGAATGCGAAAAAAAAAAAAAAATTCTACGCATCAAAGTTGTAGTAATGTAAACGTAATTATACTTTTGTTTATGCTTTTTATATATATTCGAGAAAAGGAGAGTTCGATGTAAATTCTTATATTGATACCTATTAAAAGCAGATTTTTATATATGATCAGTGCGACTCAGAATAACTTCTCCGGAAAAAGGAAGGAATCAACTGTAGATTTAATTTATAAATATGACTTTTTTCAAACAGTTATTCTTCAAGAAAAAAAATGTCGTTATTCAAAAAAAACTGTTTTCCTGTGGAAAATATTCTCGACAGAATGTCCTCCTTCGAAGTTTTGTGGAGTCATGCTATTTCTCATACCAAATGCAACTTAATTTAGCCCCGTTCTCCTTTGTGGTAGAGAAATAGAACAGGACTTTTCCAAATTTGTGTCGCGGTCCACCCAGTGTTAGTGACGCACACAAGAAAGTGGGGGAGCATTCACGGGTCCGGAACCTCCCCCATACACCTTGATTTGATTTTACCAATTGATTATAACACCCTGTATATAGTACGCAAAAGTTAATTAAGCATTGGTTATAAATAATTTTTTATTAATTAATGCTGATTATTTATTCAATATTTTACTTTTTTTTGTTCCCGACTATCTACAAAATCAAAAAAATATGTTTGGCTGCGTATTACGGTATAATAAGAGAATGGTAGACTTTAACCCCTCCCCCTTGAAAAATTCTTGAATGCGTCAATTCCCAGTGTCGTAGGAGTGGTGAGGTAGGAATAGGACTACAGTAGTTAAATAATTAGAAAGGAATATGTACTTACTTGCAGAACTAAGAAAAACTAACACTTTTAAAACCGTGTTTAAAGCAAAATGCAAAAAATACAAACGTAACTAGTGGTCCCGACAGACGTTGTCCTGTGCACACGTCTTAAATCCAAAAATTACAATCTTTTTTGAATAAGTTGTAACAATCTGGACCGTTTTGATGAAATTTTTTATAAAGAAAGTTATTACAATACCTGACATCATCACATCTACCGTTACCTCAATTCGACCTATCGATTGAGTGTGAATATGTGTTTACTATGAACTAAGTTGAATACAGAAGCTATTCTGAATAGAAATTTAAACTTGTTTAAATTAAAGGGTAAAAAAGATGAAACTTGGGCTATTTTCAAATCAGATATACTTTTTTAATACACAAAAAATAAATTTATCGTAATGCCATTGAATGTTTTATGTTTTTGGTTAAACCTTGAGAGGTATAAACACACGAATTGCGATGGTTTGCCAAACCACGGACATGCAACATATAATTGGCCGTGCGAAGAGCAAAGATTTTCTAAATCTAATCCACAGATTGTCATTGTTTGACCTTGTGACTTATTAATGGTCATAGCAAATGCCAAGCGAATTTTGGAAATTGCAAACATTTGAATGGGTAAGTGGGTTTGAAAGAATCATCGGGATCTATGGTAGAAGTACAACTTCATCTTGAAGTTTGCCGCTCAAAATAGTGTCCTCAAGAATATTGCCCATGATTTTTTTATGGACAATCGCGTGCTCTTACATACTTCTGGCGCATTTTTAACTAATTGCGATATCGGACCGAATTATGAGTCTAAATCATTCTCGAATCCACTTGAACCCACACAAAAAATGTCATCCAAATCTGTCCAGCCGTTTAGGAGGAGTT
This sequence comes from Trichonephila inaurata madagascariensis, assembly GCA_019973955.1. Classification (NCBI taxonomy): domain Eukaryota; kingdom Metazoa; phylum Arthropoda; class Arachnida; order Araneae; family Nephilidae; genus Trichonephila; species Trichonephila inaurata. The sequence continues at coordinate 726,923 of BMAV01026842.1, forward strand.
CTGTCACATACACACGCACAGAAGAATTACACTGGTGTGCAAAACTTAAGCAACAATGTAAAAATTTAGCAGATAGCCATGAAATTGCAGAAAAGGAGGTCTGGAGATCAGTAGAGGGAACACGTAAGTCAGTAGAAAC
>BMAV01026842.1:732061-789127 GCA_019973955.1 Trichonephila inaurata madagascariensis
CTTGATTCGGAATATTCTGCCATCCTACGAGATTTTCCCGATCTTACGAGACCCCGACCATTTAATGAAAAAATTAAACACAATACTTTTCATTACATTGAAACATTTGGTCCTCCAGTGCATGCTCGAGCGCGAAAGTTAAATCCACAACAATCTGAAGCTGCAAAACAAGAATTTCAATATATGCTCGATCAGGGCATATCGATTATCCCTTCTAAATCAAAACTGGTGTATTCATTGCACATGGTTTCCAAAAAAGACACGAAATTGTGGCGTCCTTGCGGTGATTATCGTGCTCTTAACAAGCAAGCAAGACCTGACCGATACTCTATTCCAAATTTAACAAGTTTTAACGAAAATCTCAAAGGTAAAACAATTTTCACAAAACTGGATATTCAAAGAACTTACCATCATATTCCCATTCATCCTGCCGACAGGCATTAAACGGCAATAATTACAAACTTCGGAACTTTCGAATTTGTATTTATGCCATTCGGATTGTGTAACGCCGCTCAAACGTGGAGGCGATTTATACACGAGGTTTTAAGGAGTTTAGACTATTGTTTCGTCTACTTGGACGACATATTAATTGCATCGACAGACGCCAACTCTCATAAGAAACACGTGAGAGAAGTTTTACAAAGGCTTGATGATTATGGTTTGACCATCAACGCCAGTAAATGTATGTTCGGATGCTCTGAAGTCCCCTTTGTAGGTTACCTTGTAGATAAAGATGGTATCTTAACCCTTCCTGAAAAAGTAGAACTCATCGCTAATTATAAACAACCTACCACACACAGTTCGTGACCTCAGGAAATTTTTGGGTATTTTGAACTTTTATAGAAAATTCTTACCTAAGGCAGCCCACATACAAGCTACTTTACATGAATTTCTCAAAAACTCAAAGAAAAATGATAAACGGGAAGTAGAATGGAACGTGGAAGCTATCAGTGCATTTAACCAATGTAAAAATCAACTAGCTAACGTTACACTTTTAGCTCATCCTACACAGGATGCTGATCTCGCATTGATGACTGATGCTAGTGACTTTGGTCTTGGTGCCTCCTTAAATGAGATCACCAGCGATGTTCTTAAACCTTTAGGGTTTTTCTCTAAAAAATTAGCACCAGCTCAAACTAAGTACAGTGCTTTTGACCGTGAACTTCTGGCAGCTTATTCCGCTATCAAGTATTTCTGACATATGATCGTGGGTCGCGTACTAATATTATACACCGACCACAAACCTTTAACATTCGCCTTTAATCAAAAACTAGATAAGGCTAGCCCACGCCAACTGCGCCACTTAGATTTCATTTCGCAATTCACCACCGATATTGGATACGTCCCAGGCATTGATAATGTGCCAGCGGACGCATTTTCTCGGATATCAGCAATTGTTACTCCTAGTACCATAGATTATGAGGAATTTGCACAAATGCAACAGGGTGAATGATGAATTAAAAGCACTACTTTCTGCCACGAATCAAACTCTTCAGCTTAAACAGTTACGAATGCCTGGAACAACTACCGAAACATATTGTGATATTTCCACGGGTACAGTACGCCCTTACGTGCCTCATGCTCTCCGACGGAATGTCTTTCTAGCAGTGCACAACCTTTCGCATCCTGGAATTCGTGCTACTGCAAAGCTAATCTCTAAAAGGTTCATATGGACTTCCATGAACAAAGATATCCAGAGTTGGACCCGTAGCTGCATTCCTTGTCAGAGAGTTAAAATTCAACGGCATACAAATAGTGAACTTGGTCATTTTAAGGTTCCAGATGCTCGATTTCACCACCTCCATTTGGATATTATTGGACCCCTTCCTCCATCCCAAGGATTTTCTTATTGCCTTACGGCCATTGATCGTTTTTCTCGTTGGCCAGAGGCATATCCTATTTCCGATATGACAGCAGAGACAGTGGCAACAGCAGTAATCCGTGAGTGGATTCCATTATTTGGAGTTCCTGGTCTGATTACAACAGACCAAGGTCGTCAATTTGAGTCTCACCTCAGTAGGGAATTATGTGCGTGCTTAGGAATTAGCAAGATAAGAACCACGCCATACCACCCTTCATCCAATGGACTCGTGGAGCGTACCCACCGGTCTCTCAAAGCCGCTCTCATGGCTCACGCCACTCCACGCTGGACACAAGTCCTTCCTTTTGTTCTCCTTGGCTTACGCTCTGTCATTAAAGAGGACATTAATGCTACTGCTGCTGAAATGGTGTACGGAACAACTATATATCCGTCTACCCAGCGATTTTTTTCCAAGATACGGGTACGAACAACGTGTCCGAGTTTGTGCAACAACTGAAACAAGCCATGCATAATCTCAAACCTTTCCTACATCTTAACATGGACGTAAAACTGTTTTTGTACACCCAGAACTCTCTCTATGTACTCACGTATTTTTACATGATGGTATCAGAAAACCATTACAACCTCCCTACGATGGACCTTTCGCGCTGTAGTTAAACGTTCTGAAAAACTCATCACTCTGCAGCGACAAGGCAAAGAAATTTGTTTCCATCGATAGAGTTCAACCAGCATTCATTTTGTCTGACACAATAGAGTCTAACCCACCATCTGTTATCCCTAAAACACAAGAGGTTCCTGATACCCAAACCACCCGCTCCGGTAGCCGAGTGTATTTTCCACAAAGATACGTATCAACCTGATCCTTGTTAAGACCTCCTGCACCAGTTTTGAACACTGGGAGGGGGGTACTATGGTGGCTGGCTCTGTAGCATTTCTTTGTAAATATTTTATATTGTATCTGGCAACCCTACTGGTTGAGTTTCGAGCAGTTACTCCGAGGCGATGAACCACAGAGGGTATTGCCGTTCTCGAGATTAATAAATGTGTGTGTATATATTATCCGATGGTGTTAACTTAAACACGAAAGACACTAATAATTAATAGACCAAATTACAACTATAAACCTATAAATGCGACTTTTATGAAATTATTATAGTTTTTGTATAGTTTTAACACATTCGTGTTATTATATAGATATATTACAAGAAGAATAAAATCTTTATTTACTTATTTATTGTTTGACACAAAAAGTTACTGTATAAAATATTTTTGTATTCAAATAAGGGTAAAAACTTGTTATGACATTAACCATTAATTATCATTTTGTTGTAAAACTATTACATTTTTATGATGATTATGAATGTTTGGTGTCCAACAAGTCACAAGCATATTTTTTAATACATAACTCTTGTATCTCAATCAACAGTTAATACTTCATTAATATTCAAATGTAGAAAGAATAATGCGTTTTAACGTACATGCAGTCAGTCACAACAATAATAGTAAGAAAATAGTTTTTATTTTTTCCCCAGATCATATAACATGTCTGGTGTGGCTGCACGAGTGACGTTCTAACGTTTGACATGTACAATTGGCTATTCCCACAATTAGTCATTGAAACTTATATACATTCATATCATTCTTTATATAATTCCATTGATGTAAAAATTTTTATAATCTGTATAATTAAATATTAATTATCATAAGTGCTGGCTTTCATGAAGGCATCACAAGAAACTTATGGAGGTCGCGGGTTCTCTACCTCTGGTCTGTAATATTAGATAAACTGAAAAAAAAAATCTTTTGGTACAATTTAATTATGTGAAGCAGCATTTTCCTGTAAAATGTCAGTTTAATACTTAAACATTTTTGTGGTATTACTACTCTTTTAAAATGAAAATATTATATTTAAGATGATACTTGATTTTCACTCAGCGTCACTTGATTTTCTAGCCTCTTGAAATGTCTCGTTTCTAAGTTTAATATTATACAAAGTGTATAATATCTACTTACTTCTGACTTACTTTCTCGATTCATCTCTGGTGAATCTACTCGTTTAGTGAAAGTATCATGATCCATGCAAAGGAGCATTCCAAGAAGTATGAACAATGGAGGGATAAGACAACTGAGATCAGAACATTTTTACAAGAGATTGAGCGCGTCTTTTAGAATCCGATTCTGTTATTACAAGTCCACTGTTAAGATAAGTAGATAGAATTCGAATCCTTATTAGTTAGAGTTGAGTCAAGTGAAATCGTTCCACATATTTATTTTGAGATGAATTATTTAAAGACTGATTAAAGTAGTCGAAGATTAAGGCTGGTCTTTATTGCATAAATATGTCTGTTACTACCAACGAATTCGTCACGGATTGGAGGAGCATTGCTGGAAACATCTTGTAATTTGAGGAGGGGGAAATACTGATAGTTCATATCTACCTAGTTGTTGCTCCGAATTATTTGCTTCATCAGCTCGATAAAAATCTTAAAAAAGAAGTGCCTGACTCCGAATACCTGACACTTTTCAGTTGTGTGTGTGGTGCGTTTTTACCATGTTCTATTTTTAAAACGTCCACGCTGTTGACTTTGGTAGGGAAGAGCCGAAAAGAGAGAATGAATTCATGTGACTTTTCCAGTTATCAAAATGGAAAAAAAGTCTCGCATATTTTTTGGAATTGTTCCAAGAATCGATGCTGTAGAAGTAATTATTTCTTGCACATTTTTGTTGTATCTGTAAATAATTCAAGTTGCAAAAACGATGGCATGTTTTGAAATTTGATGGATCACTAGTATTTTAATTAATTTTTTCTACGGTTCTCAAGATGTTTTGTTTAATCGTTTTGGGAATGTGTTAAAATGTTTTTTGAGAGGGTTCCTTGTATCACTTTTTCAGTAAGTTCTTGAAACTTTAAAAAATTTTTCCTTCATTTTCTGTTTTTGTTACTGATTTTTCTGCAAAAATAAGAATTTGACTTAAAAATACTAATCAAAAAATAGATATTCTAATACAATTTGCCCTCTCGAGGCGTCTCACTGTAAAATTTTGAAATATTTTATTATTTTTGGCTTAGATGTATAGTTTTAAATCCGTGATTTTAAGCATCTTAAGACAAAAAATATTTCTTTTTGATAAAGAAACATGCTAAATTTGTCATTGATGTAGATAATAATATACATTGTAACACACATCAATTACAATTATAATAAATTTATTTTATTTTATTTATTTTTTGTAGAATTTTTTTCAAGTTTTGTAAATCTCACTAAATGTCCGTCTACTATCAACATTTTGGTTTCCACGTACTGAAAGACTGTTTTTCGAACGTCATTCGATTTGAGATGGACAACTTTTAGGATAACTTTCATTCAGGCAAATGCAAATGTAAATCAAATGGGATTTTAGGTAGATACACAGTGGGTCGACGAATTTTTAAGGCTAGCACAGGTCTTCTTTGCCTATGCTGATGCCAGTGGCGTAACATCCCGCGTCACGTAAGGCAGGATTCTTGGGGGCCCAAAGCCTGACTGACACCAATGATATATTTAACCAATTCATAAAATATTAAAGGCTCAACCTGGCTTTGCAGGAGGGGAGAACTAATTTTCTCCGTTACGCCACTGGCTGATGCTGTGTTATCGCGTATAGGGATACACCTTAGCTATGCTTGAATCACTGCCAAAACTTCAATGCCTTTGTTCGTTATCTCAAATGATACAAACGTTCCTTACATAAGTACATTTTTTCTATGTTGATAATTTTTAAAATGGAACAAAATACTGTCTTTAAATTATGTGTCAAATTGGAAAAACAATACCACTGAAACATATTAATGAAACAAGTTTAAGGATAGCTTAGAGTAGATTTAATGTTTTCTAATGGCACACACATTTTTATTTTTTGGACAAGTCAAAACAAAAAGAAAATATCCATTAAAAATTGATTTAGTAATTATAGTCTACGATTAGTAGAAACTGGAACATTTGATAACGCTTTTAACGGATATAATTAGTATGAACTTTTTTATACGACTTATCCTCATCAAAATATGCTTTGTAGCAATAAATTAGAAATTTATATAGATGAGAAAGTTAGAGTAGGTCTATTTTATGATGCATGTACAATACACTCGTCATAAAAACATTCGACTTTGAAAATTGTATGGATGTTAAAAAAAAAGAAGTTGGGAAATTGTAAACTTTTATTATTTGAGGTATATTTTTGATGACTGATCGAACAATAAATGTGCTTATATAATGTTATTTTTCAGGAAGAGATTATAGTTAGTCGTGAATATAATTCTCACTAATTATTTGAATGTTTTTTATAAACGTCGCTCTTTGAATCTACACTAGGGTGAAGAGTCAAATGACTACATTTTAGCTGACCAACCTCAGACCAATTGAACCAATTGAATACACAGTGGGTTGAAATGCACCAGGACTCGCAACCATGACCAATTGGCTACCAAAGTCACTTGACCATGGTCCAAAATTCCGCCGTCAATAGACCTCGTACAGCTTTAGAGTGCGACGCAAATAGAACTTGCTCCCTGACTTCCAAGGTCTTAATCTGTGTTATCTATGTAGTATAAAAGTATTACGATTAGAAAAAAAAATTAATTTAAATAAGAAACTCTATCAGTCTGAGCATTTGTTAACAATATGTGTTATTTAGGGGGGGGGGGGTGATAATTTATTTACATGTGTATCTTACAATAATGTTTTTCATTTGATTTTAGCACCAATATCTCGACTATATTTTAAACTGATCTCAAATTCTTGTCTTGAAATTTTATTTCGATCGTCTGTTTCATTTGTATTGATGAAAAGGAAATATTGATGCAATAATCCATTTATGTTATCGAGTCTCACTTCCAGAATAGCAAATTCTTAATTCTCTCGCAGTGCATATATTCTCTCAGCACATTTGTATCATATCGTAGTTCTTACGGAATACGATGTGACACTATTCTCGGCGAATTTTCTCTTTTGGTTTCAAAGTTGGAAAATAGTTTTGAGAGCTATTTTTTTTCCCCTGAAATTATTTCTGATTTGAGAATGAAACTAATTACGAATGTATGAAAAATATGCTTGAAAGGAATTTATTTACCAGTTGCTTCGAAGCGTTGGCACAATGCCAAAAGGATGCTCTCTGAAAATGAAGGAATAGATACGATTCCTTTCCTTCCGCATCAAAATTTGGCTCACCTGTATGGAATATTTTTATGAATTGAAGATGAGAGTTCCAAGTCTTATTTGTTTGAATTTGCAGTAAACATTTTCTTATTTTCAGATGTAAAGAATATCTAAAAGTGCGTCGCGCTATTTCAAATTTATGTAAAGTTTTGAGATCGAAAAAGTTTTTTGCGTGTAAGAAAAACAGTACGAAGGAGTATGTCATTTCTGATGCAGTGATTTTGGTCTCCTGGGATTTTTTTCTATCAAGCTGTAAAAAATAAAATGAATGATATTTAATTCTTTTTCAATGTCTTAGAAAATATTGAAATTCGCTGTATCTAAAACGATGTCAGAAAGAAGATAGATATAGAAATCCAATATATTTTTCTATGAATCAATCTTTTAAATTTTTTTAAGGCACATTTTACTTTTTTTTTTGAAATTTTATTTAAATCAAAATACTAACCAAGCTCTTGACGCAAAAGGTCATACAACGTAGTTAACCTAAGAAACAAAAAAAAAAAAGAAAAAAGAATGAATTTTAAATGAAATGTTCGTAAGTGAAAAAATTATTAAAATTCTTACAATCCCACAATTTTTTTTTCAAAACCTCTAGAAATAAAATATTCAGAATACCACTTTTTCTATAATAATTTTTCTTAATCATTAAATTTTTCTTAAACATTTCTTGATAAATTTGTACTTGCTTCTTTATTACTCAAATAAAATCGACACCATTGAGGAACTGATATCCTGTTTTTTCTGCCATGAGCCAACTAGGATGACAAAAATGTCTCTGTAACCTATTCTTGTTGCCTCCTCAACAAGACATGTCATAGATTTATGACTGATCAATTGAGTGAATTTGAATAACAATTCTGTGTATACGTGAGAATATTTCAGATGTGGAGACGCGACATCTTCATAATTGCACTCAAAGCTACCGTCAAAAACTTCCTGTGAAATTATGAATTTGTCTGCATCTCTTCCAATAAACCCGAAGACAAACAGCCATCTGACATTTGAGTGGAAAAGGATGCTTACCTCGACCTTTAATTAAGTTGAGGTACTGAAACTATGTTTTTTTTTAAACAAAAATGAGAGGCCATTTTTATGAACTCATAGCCGTCTTTAGTTCTGTCGAATTGTGAATTCTAGTAGAGGTGTCATTACAAACTCATCGCTTAAAGCGGCTAATGCCTACGAAATCTATCAATGTAAGTTTTCAAGTTCAAGTGGTGTGGAAATTAGGATAGTGGGATTTTCTTCGTCACTGGACCGTGCTTAAAATTACGAGGTCCACTATCAATAACTCTCATGTTGGTTTGGAGTATATATGGTTGTTTTGGAGTATATACACTCACTTCCAAAAGTTAAGCACGAAGATGTAAAATGCAAAAAAATCAACAAATACTGCTTTGATTGACACAAAATTTGGCAGTAAAGTAGCATATATATTTATACATAAAACAAAATCAATAATTATATACAGAAATGAAAACAATATTAAATTTTTGTAAACTATCAGATAATGTCATACTAGAGACTTAAACGGAATTATGTATAAAGTGAAAATAAACAACATAAAATGAAAAAAAAGGACATTAATAGGGTATGTGATCCCCCCTCATCTGTATGCAAAGCTTACATCTTCTGACCATGCTTTCAATTAGGTGGCCAACCACCGCAGAATTAAGCAATCACCTTTCTTCTTGTAGAGCAGTTTCCAGCTCAATAAGAGTGGCTGGAGGTGGGAAACGTGAAGATACAGCACAGCCGAGAGCATCCCAAAGATTTTCAATGGGATTAAGGTCGGGCGAATATGCTGGCCACGCCATACGCGCAATCCCTTCACTCTCCAGGTAGTCATCGATGATGTCAGCTCTATGGAGACGTGCGTTATCGTCCATTAAAACAAAAGTAGGATCAACTGTTGTAGCGTACAATCTCACAAAGGGTTCTAGGACTTCATCTCGATACCGGACAGCTGTCACAGAACCCCGTTTAAAGATGTGCAGGTCGGTGGGGTATCCTAATGAAATCCCTGCCTACACCCTGCCACCTGATTTCTGGTTTCCGTACTTTTTCTTCTAATTTTTTAGTTTTCTTTTACAGTCTTTGGTATTTTAGATGCATTACAATGTTCATTATCTAGTAAGGGAACTGATGGCTGAATTTCAGTTGATAGTGCGGCCAATTTATTAGAAGTAGTAGGAAATAGATGTGTTGAGGTTGACAAAGATGAAGCAGAGGATATTGCCAGGGGAACTAGAAATGGGTATAGAAAACTGAGATTCACTTTGTATTGCTGAAGATGTAGAAGGTTCATTGACAAATGGGAACTTTGTATTTTTTAAGAGAAGAATTTCCTTTTTGAAGTTATTACTTGGATACAAAAGTCTTGTTCAATATAATTCTCAAAATATTAATTTCGTCAGGAGAGAAACTATATTTAAATTCCTATAATTTTTGTTCGAAATTTTCTAATCTTTTCGTCTTATAAAATTTGTGAATATTCTTTCTTAAATTAAATCGATGTATTAAAAAAAAGCATAATATATTTTATTTCCTTTTGTATTTATTTCCTCATTTCCAGAAACAAAAGCCACCAAAAATTTATGTGTTAAGACTTAATAAAATCTATTTAAATTATGCAGATTTAAACATGACTTAAAAAATTTATTCTAAGTATTTGGGTTAAATGTCAGTTTTAAATAAAAACCTGAACCACAGCCTAAAATTAAAAGTATACATTTTTCCTTTACTGAAATAAGAATGCAGATTATTATTGAATTAGTTATGCAAATATGAGAGAATAATTTTTATTAATGTTTCATTGTTTAGTCTTAAGACTCATTAAAACTCTTAAGTGGTTTTGTTGCAAAAGACGCATCTTTTGAAAGAAATTTATTTCATCTGGCAAAAAATGTTCATTCAAGATGTAGGAAGGTTGTTCAAAAGGTGAAGTATTAAAAATTTAATTTTTTCGGTAATTGAAAGAAAATAGTCCCTATTAAATTTCTGTTTTGTAAAGACATTGGAAGAATTCGCTGTGTTAAATAATGAGAAATAAAATAATCTTTAAATAAAAAAAGATATTTGAATGAGCTGTTTGTATGAAATACATTTTAAATACATTTCTAGCACGGATGATTGGTTTATGACGTTGAAAAATATATAGAAACGCCCGTGAAAGAATAATATATTGAACTGAAGTATCTTTCATTCAATGCACTCTGAAATGCATTTGTATGAAATTTATTTATTGAGTAAAAAAAAAAAATCCATTACTCATTAGCTATATTAAGAGACAAAGAGTTGCCAAAATGGGCTGATATAGTGCCATGTAAAATATCAAGTAAAAGCTGCATAGAATTATTGATTTATTGCACACACTCGCTATAGACGATTCTAGGCACACGAAAGGGTCAACGAAGACGGTACAAATGGCACTACTGCTGCCATGGTAGCAAAAGAACAAAAGCATTAGATAGCGAGAACTGGAATCAACGCTGTTTCCTGAGAGCCTTTTCACGTCTTCTAATAAAAAAAACATTTTAATTTTATTGTCAAAATTATTCAACTTTTAATGTATTTATCGCAATTTCATGATGGTTACATGGAGTGCCGATCGCATTTTAAATATAAAATTATTCAGTGAACTTAAGACTGAGAAAAACTGCACTTTAGATCTTCCAAAATTCTGATGGATTGAAATTTAAACTTGATTTAATATTTGATTAATTTTTTTTCTCGTAATAAAATTCATCATTAGAGGTTTTAACACTCCTTAAGGGATACGTAAAAAAAGTCTTGTTTGAGTTTATAATAGAAATTTCAATGATGTTTTTTGAGGTAGTTTTCTTCAACATTCCAATTCTAAAAGATTTTAACCTTTGAATTTTGATATCTTTATTAAAAGTTAATGCACTCGAATTGTACAAATTTCTATGAATTAAAGCGCTCCATGACTTATCTTAAATAAAAGTATTTGATTTTATGTTATGTCTAAACAGTGGTTGAGAATGTCATTTTGTATCGGTGTTTTAAATGCCGTTTACTTCAGGGAAATAAAATCTCCAAGAAAATTAAAGCTTCACCACTTTTCTCGAGTTTCTCACTCTTATTCGAACCATTTTTATGAAAGAACTTAAACGTTTCTGTTTACAGTTCTCTCTTAAAGATAGGTTTCATGGCTGAACTGTTGAGATAACTTGAACAAATATTCAAAGTTTATTTCGAGTGCAAACAAATGGCATCCGAGCAAATGTCTGAAAGCGACAAGAAATGGAATCCCTTTTTTTTCTTCAAGAAACGAAACGTGGACTATTGTCGATTCACTGAGCAACCCACATCAGAAAGAGACATGGAAGTAAATTCGATTCCGTGCGGACATCGCTGAAGACTTGATTCAGACGGAAATTGCATACTGAATGGAAGAAAGGTGAAGGAATGATTTGATGGGGTTACTTTTAACACGGAAAAACTTTTCCTTCTGTCATTCGGAAAAACTTTCCGTCATTTTTTCCATGAAGTACACAAACTTAGATTAAACATCATTCATTTGTTTTTGAGTCATTTCCCCCTTTTTAATCAAAGGTACAAGAAAAAAATACCTCTCTTAATTTTCAATGAAAAAGTTTATTTACTTTCTACTAACGAAGAAATTGTAAGTTACTGTATTCTGAAGCTTTAAGAAACTTTTTGAATAAATTTCTCGTGAGCAAATTTAGGCATTCAACTACAATGGTGCTAATTATTGAGTCGCGAATTCAAAAGGGGAAGACATGAAAAATTCATATACTTTAAAGAAGTAAGTAAAGTGTCATTTTCCAAAAAGAGAGAGAAAAGAAAGAACATAAAAGTTTACGGTGGCTTAAGCCGTCTAAACCAAGATCAAAAATTGTATCGTTCAAAAAGAACCTTTTTTTAAAAATCGTGTTCTTTCTAGTGCTGCAAACAAATAAATGTTGTAGTGAGGACTCTCTCGAGTGCATTTTTCCAAGTACTTTGTACTAAAATAGATATTCACATTAGCTATTAAAATGATTTTTAAAAAAACTGAAAACAATTTCATCTCAAGCTTAAATTCCTAGCAAGAACTTTATATGAAATCTATTAGTCTTAAGCCATTAAGGAATAAAAAATATCTTGCCATATTCTGTGAAGCCGTAGGTTCTGGTTGGTGTGACCTATAATTCTTCTCTTTTTTAATGTATTTGAAATCCCTCAACTAACAATATTATGTCAATGTTTGTTTGAGGCAGTGGGACCAACAATGAAAATGTGTACTTTAGACATCAGGTTTTTTTTCAGAAATGAGCTTTATTGAAGCACATTTTTCTTATTCACTTTTTATGACCATTTTATACTTGGCAAGAATATTTTTTGACTACATTCTATGTATACATTGCATCATTTTTAGGGTAATTTTGTATAACTTTTTCAAAAGAATATTGTTTAATTGTTTCATAATGCACATTTTTAATGGATTTAAAAATGTGCTGTTTAAAATGGATAAAACAAAGAATTTCATGATTTTTAAGAAGTCATTTATTATTAATTTAACCGTAATCTACTCATTAAAATGTATTTATAATGCAGCAAATAAACTTGTCTATGTTTTATTTGATGATAAAGTATCCTGCTTCATTTGTAAGAGAATGCATCTAATAATATTTCTCTGTCACGTAAATTAAAATTTAATTTAGAGATGCAGATTTTATCATTATTTGAAACATGACTGGTGTTTTATATTCTGATTGTCATTTTTCGAAAGAAATTAGATAGAATCTGAAAAACCAATTGAATCTAAATTATGACATTTGGGTACTTTTCTTCTAGAAGGTCAATGTCTCTATTACTATAAGATTAAAAAGGGAATCCTGGTGGGGAAAAAAGCCAAATTTTAAAAATGTTTTATTGTTTCAAAAATACTTATTTTTAAAACATTTGTTAATACAACAATAATACAAAAATAAATTGTGCAGAATTATGTTATTATATTGTACAGTATAATAATTTAAATTTATTAATAATAATTATAATAGTGGTAATTTATTTCGAAAAAATGCTGTGTGTGAATATATTCAATTTTCAATGCATTCAAAATAATTTACTGGAATTGCAAGTGATATTTTTTTCATAAAAAAGTGACATGCTTTTTACGCGAGGGTTTCAAAATCTTTTGATGAAAGTTTTGAAATTGCTCAGTTCTTTTCAAATTATTTTTGCTTAAAAATAATGATTTTTGACATTGTATGTTCTTAGAAAAATACAAACTAACGTTTTCTGAAATTTAACATTGCTAATAATGTCTTGTTATCAGTACTTCAAATCACAGAAATATCACGAACATTCTGAAAATAATTGAAACAAAAATGCCAATTGCATCACTACAAAGTAAAAAAAAATTAATTTAAATTTCTTAAATTATAATTTCCAATTTATACAGCTGCATTGTGAATTTCATTTGAATCCAATACCCAACATTGTAGAGGAGCTGATCCCTTGGGTGTAATGGGTAGTTTTTCAGAGGGGTTCTCACTTGATGGGGATTTCAAAAGATGAGATCCATCACCAACAGCCTTCATTTAACTCTGTAGGACTTGCTTAATAAATAGTGAGTCATTCTCTCTGGATCAAAAAAATGGACACTCCACGTATATAAGGTATACTTTATTAAATTTTATACGTAAAATGATACAAATATTTATTACATGTAATCAATACAAATCAGGAAATTTATTGTACATAGCAATGCAACTATAAAACAAAACAAAATGCAATTTTAGTTACAAATAATATTAAAATATTCATATATCTTACATTAATTCAATGTAACTGAGTGTAGTATAATGGCGGAAAAAGGACACAATCCATTGAAATGAAAACACTTTTTCGTGGTTGAGAAAAGCTGTTCATATTCTCCGCTTTCTTACCTAAATTAATTCGATTCGAAAAATGCTGTTTGGATAAAAATAACAAAGTATTCCCCTGATACCAGAAAAAAAGGTCAAATATTCTACCTCATAATGACCAAGAATTCCACATTTCATTCTCATTTGGCATCTCTTATCATTAAAGATATTTAATGGTATTCCGCAGACACAATAGTGATTCGTTTGGCACAATTTTGGATTGAGGGCGTATCATTTTGAGAACTATCCTCATTGTCATAGGCGGGGTCGAAATAGATGACAGAAACGTTTATTTAAATACCTGATGAACAAAGACTTATTTACAACGAAATATTTGATATTGTTGGATTGTAATTTTTCATTTCGGTGTTTGACAAACATTTTTTTCAAAAAATTTACTTGTCGTACAATATTATTTTAATGAGAGCAGTTTTAAATATATATTTCAAGTAGTTTTTTTCTATTCAGTCAAGTTTTTTTTTAATTCGCATTGGCAATAACATGAAAGGTTTCAAAAGAATTAAAATTTGTTTGCAATTTTAACGATTCAAAAATTTTAAATACCCTTTTTGAAGTAAAACTCTTTTGGTTTATTAATATTGTACTGGAAAGTAACGTGAGATGACACTCCCTTCACAGGCCAACGTGAGGACTTTGCGAGATTCCATGCGGCGGGTTTCCACTGGCAAGAGAAATCGAACACATGGCCATGACCACGACAAAACTTTTGATTAAAATACAGGCGAACCTCTATAAAATGAACGTCTATATTGCCAATTTTTTCTATTTTCCTGGAACCTTGAACATTTCACTATTTTCTTCGTAAAATAATCTCTCAATACAAAGTGCATTTTCTACTGTACGAACTTTTTTTCTTGTGATTAAATTTTTGTCCTCCCTTTTTTTAAAGTATTTCTGAAAAAATTTCAAGTTATTCTCTCTTTAACACATTTTATGGTGGTCATAAATCTTGAACTGGTTTTATTAGGGGCCTAACTCGCCGAGAGCAATTGAGTTCTGGACATTTCTTCCAAGAAATGCAACCTTCAACCCCCTTTGTCCAATTCACTAGAAACATCTTCGATATTTACTTTCACCCTCAGAGGAGTTGTCCCGTGTCTCCATGTTTTAATTATAAAATAATGCATGTTTAATATTACTTGTATACTTTAAATTATAAAATGTCCTCAAAATTCAATTATTTTAGTATAAAATTATTTTCTTAATATTGAAAATGCTGAGAATTCTTCGACATTCTTTTTTCTTGTTTTCCTTGCAGTTTTTCTTTCTTTCTTTCTTCTTTGATGGGTAAGATATATAAAATAAACATATTTTAATTCAAAAAAGGTGTGAATAGTTACTTTTTTTAATATATAGTGTTGATGAATTTAAAATTTGTTTTATGTGATTTATAAAGTATATTAAAAGATGAACCTCTATGTAAAGAATTTTCTATATAACGAAATTTTTTCCGGGGTTTAGCGACTTCCTTACATAGAGGTCCAATTGTATGTATTTGAATAATAGTAATACATATGTAATGTTTGAAAGTTGCTAGAAAGAATTTTCAAAAATGTTTCTTTTGTGTAAATGTACACTTTTCAGACATAGCGATTTAAAATAAAAATGTTTACTTCTGTAGAATGCATTCTTGCCCAAACAGTTTTTTTTACCAGAATACTTCTAATTTCTCTGGTGATCAAATTTATTATGCAATAGAAGCAGAAAGAGTCGTGGTTTATTTTATAAATAAAAACTGAAAAACTTAGCTTTTCATGGATTTTTGTCAAGTGTTAGATATTAGTCTTAAAGCACGAAAAAATTATTTACGCTCGAAACATTTATTAAGTAAATCAGTACAGAATTCCAAATTGCTTAGAAATAAGGACTAAAGTTAAGATTAAATCAGCGGATGTCGATAAAAAATGTGAAAAAAGTAAAGCTATTAACTTTATAATAATTAAAAAAAATTTTGATTTTTTTTTTCTATAAGTCTATGGGAAATCTAAACAAGAGCAATTATTGCACTTTTTGAAACTATAAATTCATTTAATGTACCTAATAGTATGCGATTAATTTTTGACTATTAACTCTGTACCTTACAGGTGCATTTTCTGAGGCCAGCAATTGTATGTTATAACCATATATTACTTAATTACATGTACTACTTAGTTTTTGTTAGATTTTTTTTATCATACGATTGAAGTAAGTGGAGGTAATGAGTATGTAAAAACCGAATTTACTTTTTTTCATAATTTAAGTTATTACATGGTCTCGTGCAGCACGGTCTAGTCTACCGTATCGTGATTTTCGGTTTCCATGAACTTTTTCGCATTTACTCCAAAACACAATGAATGCAAGCAAACAATAACTTTCCCTTCATTTCATATGGTCTTAGAATATGGTTTATTATTGTATTTCAGCTAAGTAGCGCTGATTTTTTATTTACCATGCAAATTTCTCAATGGAATTTTTATGTACCGTCAGTTCTCTATGGGCATTGTAATGAAAAGGAAATGGTGATTTTTTTTTCTCTCTCTTATTTTTCAAAGATATGATGTATTTTTATAAGTGATGGGTTTTTCGTTCTAGATAATGATTTTGAGGGAGACGTTATTAAATTCATTTATCATTTAAAGAAAAGAAAAGCCTCGTGTTGGTGGATAAAAATTCCCCGTTTTTGAAATTTTATACTAAAAAAAATATGACCGAAATTAGAATCTTTTCGAAATCCCTAAGATTTGATTAATGCAACAAATATCATTTAAGGAGGTATCGGTCAAAGAAAGACATATTTCCTTGAATGGGAAATTCTTTCTGCTTCTAACGTAGCTCAAATGTTTGCTTTAGCTGTACTCAAATTTATTCTCTCTCGCAATTTCCCCAAAGTGTACATTTTAGCACATTTTTGAAAGAATTTTCACAAAAAGAAGTGTCTTACTCAAACATTTTATTAAAAAAATGTTGTGTTAAAAAGCACAAAATTATCTCATCCTTTATTAATTTTTTTCGTGTGTTACTCCATTTCTGAATTAAAAAAAATCTGAGCACAAAGAATAAAGAAACATCCCATTGAAATACTAATAATACAAAAACTCTCTCTGTACACAAAAAAAAGATACTTTTCAATAAGTCAATTAAAGAAATGTTCCTTATTCTTATTCATTTTTAACATTACGAAGATAAGTAAAATGTTCTGTGAAGTACCACCCCCTTCAAAACTCACATCGTTAAACTTATATATGTTACCGGCAAAGTATGAAATGCCGGCATTCTATACAATGCCTGGGCATTGTGTAGAATGCCGGACGTTTTTAGGCAAAGTATGAAATAAGAGAATTATTTCATACTTTGCCTAGGCATTCTATAGAATGACTAAAGCTGTTTAGGCAAACTATAAAATAAGGTCATGATAAGGTTACTATATCAATGACGTACATTTCTAGAAAATACAAATGTTATTCTGATAAAATAATGAGAGTGGCATTAAAAAAATTATTCAAAATACGTTAAGGAAAAAGAAGATTGTACCAAACAAAATTTATGTCTTTCTTTTATTGAGGAAAACAAAATTTTCAAATAAAAAATAAGAACTTAAAATTAATCTAGTTATTGCAACATGGTAGGCTTGAATGGCATTTTGAATTACATTTCATTTCATTTTTCATGCAAAGACCATTCTTATTCTTTCAAATTTTTTAATAATTCCTTTTGTCCAAATTCTGGAGATGTTTGTCAAATAAGGTCTATTACAAATTTATGTTCATTCAAAAATTGACAAACTTGTTGAGTAGCGCTCAGTGCCACTGATAATTGTAACGCGTGTCATAGGTTGTCTACCCCTGCTATAGACCGTGA
Organism: Trichonephila inaurata madagascariensis; assembly: GCA_019973955.1. Taxonomy (NCBI): domain Eukaryota; kingdom Metazoa; phylum Arthropoda; class Arachnida; order Araneae; family Nephilidae; genus Trichonephila; species Trichonephila inaurata. The sequence goes on from BMAV01026842.1 coordinate 749,839, forward strand.
CTCCTTCTCCAACGCCACAACTTGCTTCTCCATTTTCATGCAGCACAGGAAAAAACCATTTTTTTTGCTGAAAAAGTTTAAGTAAAATTGAGTATTTTGACACTCCGAACAAACCACAATATGCAACTTAAAAATTCTGAGCCAGAGGCCCGCGTTAAAAGTCTCATGCCTTGCCACGCAATATTCGAAAGGAATCGGAGATGTATTTCATACTTTGCCGGTTTCTCATTAGGCATTCTATAGAATGCCTAGGCAATGTGTGAAATAAGAATCATTTCATATATTGCCGGCTAGTTTTAGGCATTCTATACAATGCCTAGGCATTCTATAGAATGCCGGATTTCATACTTCGCCGGTAACATATACATCACATTATCCGTCTCTTTAAGAAAGGGGAAAAGATGTAATATCTATGTTTCTGAATCTGTTAAAACTGTTTAACATCTTAAAAAGTAGCATTCAAATCATTTTTAAAGTAATGATTTGATTTTAAAAGCTTAAAAATGATATTTTGACATGTTTTAAGTCGATACACATGTAAATGAAAACAAAACAATCCTAACTTTCACAATAAAAATGTTTTCATTAATACTAGATTGTAAAATAAAAAGAACAAAAATCACGCTTTTGTTACGATGGTACTATGTAGTCACGGGGTGAAAAAAATGTTTTAACTGGAATTATACTAATGCCATTTTCCCATGCGCAAAATGAATATTACCGACAATTCCAGACAAAAATACTTATGTATGATTCCGTTTTATATTTTTGACATCTGAATATTTATTTCTGATAAAGCTAACTTTTACAATATATTGATAAATGTTATTAAATATTAGCTCTTGATAATAATTTTGGTAAAGTCTTATTAGATGAAATTGTTGACTTTTAAAGGTTTCTTTTAAGGAAACCCAAAATGCTTAAATCTCTAATTTTTTTAAAAATATTCTTGACTTTAAATATTCTTATTTTTATTTATTTATTTTTAATGTTCTAAGTTTCTCCCTGAGTATTTAAAACTTAAAACATCAGTTTCATAAAATTTTATCCCTATTTAAATAATATAAGAATAATTTCGGATTCTAAATGGTTAATTAGCAGAGAGGGGGAAAAAATTGGAGTTTCCACAAATACATTTTTATCGATAAAAACAACCCCTTCTAATTACATATCAGTTGCATAATTTTTAAGTGAATTATTAAAATAATTTGAAGAATAAAATGGATCATTTTTTAAGAGCATTAGTATGAAATTTTTGTGACCTTCAAGCAAAATTCGAATCATAGAAAACTTTTTGAATTTTAAAATATTTAACTTGATAAAAATAAGTGTAACGATTCGTAAAAAAGAAAAATCCTTTCGAAAGAATTACTATACTGTTCGAATTAATTTTTTTCTTATCTGAGTTGGTATGTGATTATGCCCGAACCACCTCAAACCGGCTCAGAAGTAATGTGGTGGATTGACTTTGACTAGAATTTACTCGTTTGATTGGTTTTAGTACATTAGTGGTTCAGTTGGGAGCCTTTCAGTGTCGTAGCCGGTGGTTACATAATTTGGCGTAACACGTTACTTTTACTTGTTCAGAAATGGATATTACTCCGAAGAAGCGTTCTAAAATAATAGCTCTTAACGAACACACTTCTAAGACTGTGAGAGATATCGCTAAAGTTGCTAATCAAGGGTTTCAAGAATATTAAGAACATTTCAAGATTCCTGATTATCGTCTCCAAAGAGAAAAAAATGACGGAAAATTACTCCAAGAAAATTCTAATAAGAAACAGCAAAATAAATCAAAGTAAGACAAAAACAGATTTATTGGATTATGATGTTAAAGTGAGTACCTCGACTGTGCAGAAAAATGGTTCTGGAAGGCATCAAGACCGAGAAAAAAGCAATTTCTAACTCAGAAAACGATGAAAAAACGTTTAGCATGGGCTAAAAATATCTATTCTGGACTGATGACGGTTAGAAGATGGGGATTTTCAGCGATGAAAATCATTTATTTGTGCAGGGATACAAATCAAGTGTAGTTAGACGAAGTGAAGTTCAAACTCTACTGCCAGAGATCATATCCAAAAGACTACAAAAGATCCTTCTAAGCAGATGTTTTGGTATTTTTTCACAAGAAAGGGTACTAGAAGCTTAGTTCCTTTTAAAGGCATGATGAATTGTGTCAAAAAAATAGAAATATTACGCAGTGGAATTGTTTCATCCATGGAAACATTTCACAGAACATTCCAAAACATGATTTAGCTTCTTGTCCCAATTCGATATTGTTCCAGACTTTTTTGAGCAGGAAAATAAGATAAAAGTCCTTATTTGGCCTAGTAGTTCACCAGATCTAAATCCTATTGAGAATTTATGACACATTTTGAAGAATTGCTTAGCTAAGATGAGTTATGCGGCAACAGAACAAATGATAAATAGTGCTATACAAGTGTGGTTACACGATGATGAAGTTAGATCATTCGATAGTTACGCGCTGGACTAGTGGAGTCAATACTAAGACGAGTCCTTTCTGCTACAAGATGACATACTTCATACTAATAGAGAAAATTTTTTGTCTACCTAAGGTATGTAATGATTAAAAGTTAGGGTTTTAAAAAAATTGTTTCTTATACCATTTATTCCAATTAATTCGAAGAGTACAGCACATAAAAATAGCCGATATGAATGTTTAGTTGCCTATGAATAGATGGCAGATTATAGTATTTTAGTTTAATAAATAATCACAACTTTTTTCTTTTCAATATTTAATATACATACCCAGTATAAGAAATTGTCCAATTATGTGGGCTGCATATTGGACAATGTATAGGGAATGTATAGGGATCCCTCGTATAACACGGTTTCAATATTACAATCTGCGATTATAATAGCACGGATTCGATACTACAAGACTTAAATTAATTTTCAATTGATTTAAATGAAAATTTTGTTGTCCAAAAAGATCCTTCAGTAGTACGCGTAGCGTAAAATTTAAAAGCGAATCGCAAAGTTCTTTAGCTCCTTATAGAGAAATTCTGAATGACCGAAACAGACAGGTATCTGCAACTACGTCAGATAATTTTTGTAATGATGGAGAAATAACTAGTGATTGATTGAATATTAACGTCGCACTGTTCAGCAACACGAGGGCTTTTGGCGACGGACCACGTAATTTTGAACCATGGTCAAGTGACGTGGACGACACCTGAGCTGGCACCCCCCTCTCCTAACTACCACACCACACCAACGGGAGGACGTTTCAGCTCTCGACGGATTTAGCGTGCATCGCTGCCCTACATGGTGGGTCTTTAGTGGTACTGGGCTCGAACTCGTGACAAGGCAAGCCACGATCCGATACCTATACCACTCGGCTACCGCGGCCACGAAATAACTAGTGAAGAAGAGTTTCAACCAACTTTGCGAAAAAATAAATGATTAGCTGTAATTTCTGATGAGAGTGATGATGAAAATTTATTTTGTGATATTAATAAGTCGTTTCTATTTATTTTATAGTAATAATAATTATTTTTAACGCATTTTTCGTTGTATTTTTAATTTTTGCATTTAATTTTTTTTTTGTTTTTTGATTAAAAACTTGAAGTTAGCTTACTTCTGGATTTGTATGTTTTATTGGAACGAAATTTCAGTTATCATAAAATTGTACACCTTAAGACTTGATTTGGATACAACATGGTACATATTGCCGTGATTTATGTTATTAATAATTTAATAAATAAATAAAATATAACAACACTAAAATAAATGAACAAAAAAATATCTTCTAACACGATTTCGATATAGCACGGTACGAATTCCCCGTGTTATACGAGGGATGCCAGAATCCATTTCTAGAGATATTGAAAAAGTCTCAAACGTAATTGACTTTTTCAGAATAATTTTTATCTGTTTGTTGGTGCACTAAGCTAGAATGAGCTAAGAATAGAATGGATTGCTCCAGAAATGATATGCATTTCCTGTCGAGGACGTATTGCGGTAACAAATTTTTATCCGATAATAATGGATTGGTCTGAAAGTTCCGATGACCAGTATCTAAGTAGGATTACAGTATCTGTTCTGTCCAGACCAATCGAGTTGAATTAATATTAAGAGGTAATGTAGCATTACTATTATGATTGATAGAGTATTAGAGCACGTTATAAGAGCGTTAATAAAGTCATCATGACAATCACGAGCATCCCTGATCTAATTGTTTACGGAGAGCGAAATTAGACTCAATCAATAGAATTAGGAGGAGTTTATTGAGGACATGCAGCGTTAGACCCTGCAACATTAGGAATAAATACCAGAAATTTCATTCAAGCATTAGGACTTTACAATCATATTAGAGACGAATTGAAACTAATGTTCTTTTCCTGGAATTTCTATTAAGAAGCACTACTACTTAGCAATTTCTAAGTGATAAGATTCCGGGGAGATGTTACAAATTTATATCGTTTAGTATTTATTCTTCAGGATAATAAGCATTTAGTTTGGAACTGGCGTTTTGCTTGAAGAATTATTCAGTGACCATCTAGGATTAAAGATAAAACCGTAAGAAATGACAATCTCTAATTTTCCAAATGATTTTTTTTCTTTTGAATAAAATATAGGTTCATTTATTTCGAAAATAATAGCAGTTTGCATTGCAAACCTTTTACTTTAATGATGAATAACTAAGGAGAAGTTAATTTAAAAATTATAAAATCAGAATGTGTAACTTTAATTATTCTTTTGATGAAGATGGTATGAAATTTCCACGTTGTCCCTTCACGCAGTGTAAAATCTTTTTTATAGAAAAGAAAATTTCTTGAAATAATTTATGTTTATTATAAAAAATTTCAAACTATTTATATTCTCAAATTACACTAATTTCCATAAGGATCATTCTGAAATCGAACTATAGAATAAATATATCCCCCGTAAAATGGCAACACACATTTTCAAGAATCGTACGCATATTGCAGATCCCATCGATACTACGTCCCAATGACGAGAGTGTAAGAGGGGGATATATAAGGAATACAGACAAAGAAGTCGCAAGCGCTTTATTCAGTGCAATAACCGAAGAGTTAGGACGCATTTGGATAACGTGGTAGAATTATTGGCCGTCTGGGCCCAGCCGGAAGTATCCGCGCCCAGCAGCTTTGGCAACGATTCCAGGAGGATGGTAATGGGACTTGACGTTGAAGCCCAGGTCACCCCCTAATGCTTTGTTATGAATTAATCTTATTTTTTTGAAACATGTCAAGAATTGATAGGTAATTTTGTTTGTTTTTTCTTGTAAAAAACAAGAAATAAAACTATTTATAAAAATATACGTAGAATTCTTTTTGTTATTCAAATCCGTAAGTTGTTTACCTCACAAAAAATATGCCTCAAAAATTATTGTTGTTTCAGACGTCATTTCGAACCAGAGAGAATAAATATACGAGGGGGGATATACATTTCCAAACATGTATTTGTTTATTTTAATTCATGCTCATTAAGAGAAACTAAATAGCTTAGTAATCAGGTATTATTGACTAAAGGAAAGTTAATCCCTCCAAAGCATATTTTTATTATATTTGGGAGTAACTAGATAATTCCAAATATTCTTTCTCGGCAAATATTCTTTTATATAAAAACATTATATTCTTTTTCTAAATTCAAATTCAGTTGAGAGAGAGCTAATACGGCGGTAATGAAGCATGAGAATGCAAAATTATAAATGCAGCTTAACAATATGCCGTCAGGGTTTTAGAGCTGATGGTTATATGTAAATGTAAAAAGCTAATTTTCCCGCCATCAATAGAAAGGAAAATGGAACCGGTATGGCATTTTTTAATATTGACTTGAGAAAATTATAAAAATTACTGAAATACGTAGAGTAAAATTTCGTAAGCTTTTTAGCCAAGTGAAAGAATTAGAATAAGCAATATTATTTGATGATATAATTGAACGTTCAAAATTAATTATCAAAGAGATACAAAAACACTTTCGTGTGCACTTCACTGAAATAATTGGAAGATAACATTTATTAAATTATTCTATTTTTACTTTTTAGTTCCAAGACATTATTTTTTGGTGCTTAACTTGACGCTTGTTAATGTTGAACTTTTAATTCTTACTTTTATGAGAAAAATATTGATTTGTAAGCAATTTATTTTAAAATAGATATTACCGTTTTGAAATGGATTACCTTATCAATATTTAAGAATTAATAAATGGCGCTCTTACAATTCCTTTAACTCATTCAATTCAGAAGGACTGTTTTAAAGAAGTAATTTAATTAACAGTTTTGTTAATACATTTTCCAGAAAATTTAATAATTATGGTCAATCTCTGTACTGATTTCTTTTCATTTTTATGAATGTAAATACAAATAAAACTATTTAAAACTATTTTGCTAAGCAAAAAAAATCATAATATGACAATTTAATTTTTTTTAACTTTGAATCCCTATAACCGGTTTGTATGTACTTACGAAATAAAAATAATTATCATATTAGTATAAAAATAATTATAAATTGCTTTCACGTCCATTTTCTATTTATTTTCTTCTTAGTACTTGACGTATTCAATCTGTTGCTTTTGAAAAAAATTGCTTGATATTAGGTAAGAAAAGAAAAAATGTTCGATCCCATTCGGATTCCGAATCTTGCTTAAATGATAGCGTTCAACAATTTTCCAATTGCTTTTTGAGAAAATGCTGAGACTCAGATAGATTGAGCGTTAAGTGGTTGGCCGCAAAATAAACATCCTGACTCCAATGCGAGTCTTAAAAAATGTACCTTTTTAAAGAAGGATGATTGTGGGGTAAAATAAAGCAAATTTTAATTTATATGCTACTTAAGCAAAAAAGCGCTCTTATAAATGGATTCAAATAAATGAGTATTCAATTTATGTAAAATATTAAAGCGTATTATCAAGAAAGATTCCGCGAGGTTTGGAAATATGACGTATTTCAGATGAATTATTCAGATAATTTGGATTGAATACAGCAATCAAGTTCTAAGAGCTCCTGTGGAAAACAACAATAGTGTTTTCTATTTCCTTTCAGGCATTTACTGTTTCTTTGAATATATATTTTTTATATTTTTCCCTATAAAAATAAATTAAATTTCATTGAATTATTTATATTGCGCATACGCTAGAATGTTTCCGTTTAAAATTGTTTCGAATTTTTCAATGTTTAAATTTGTTTTTCCAAGAGATATTCATTTCAGATTCTATTCCGATACAATATGAAGCGCTTTTATTTAGATTCTTATACATTCTGTTCTGCCAATCCAGAGTAGAAGCAATACTAACAAATGCGTAAATTTTTACTTGGTTACACTTTTGTTACTTGATTTTCTTCTCTTATATAATGAACTTGCATTGCTACTATTACACTCGCATTTTACCCGTTCTAAAACATTATGTTTTTATAAATTCTTTTTTCCTATACCTTCCTTTAAATTAATTTATGACACTAATTTATGGAAATTTTCTGAAACCGTCTTTAGAAGTACACTGATAAAAAATGAAATTTTATATTTAAGGGGTAATATTAAGCTAATTATTTTAAGAAAAATCCTTTTATTATCTATTTTAATTGTCATTAGTACTATTTTAAATCTCAAGTGAATATTTATATAAATATCTATAGTTTAGATGTATTTAAAATGTTTTTGTAAAAAAAATTTAACAATAAAATCTATTAAAATTATAAAGACGGCAATTACAATTTTTTTCGATGTTTTATAGAATTATAAGAAGTTCCTCAGAAAACCCATGTTTAACCACAGAGCGAATAAGAACACTTGCTCTTTCTCTCGAGTGAGTAGCTTGGGTCTATCTTTGCTTCTCGAGTACAAGCTAGGAGTTTTTGATCCCTAGCTTTTCTCAGATTCATTTTTATTTAAAAATTTTATTTTCTTATTATATAACTTGAATAAGCATTACGTTAAATTTATGTTCAATAATTATGACGCGAAATCCAAAGAATTCTGTGACTAGAAGGTTTTCTCCTTTGCCACTAGCGAACAAATTAATTACTTCATATAAACATAACTCACGATCTAGGAAAAAAGAAAAAGGGTTTATCACATTGAAATATAACATGAGTTTTGTGTAATGAGCTTTTCTTATTCTTCCTTTCATATTGACAAAAGAGCTACAAATTTCATATACCTTAAGAATTAACCTTGAGACGAATTGGGTTTCATACTAATGTTATGTAGGGAAGGACCAACAGAACAGATATTGTAAAACTCAACGATTTTTATTTGACTTAATCTCAATATTTTATAGATAAATATGCAAAAGGAGTAAAACTAACAATCGAACACTATCCAAAAAAATAATCAATCACTTATCATTGAAAGGCAGGCTTGACGCACAACTGCGCTGGTTCCAACTCCAGAAATATGTTCATCAGTTTTCCCCAGGCAACTTTATATTTAATTTCTTAAATATTTTATTCGCATTTAAAAGCTAAACAAATACACTATCATAAAAAAAAAATTCCTCTTCAACAGATTTACATGCACCTTTTTGTTCTCCTTAACGTACGGAAGAAATTGTATCGTATCTTCTACATCTAAAAGAGTTAAAAAAATACTTAGAAAAGCACTTTTTTCCCTCAGATATATGTGTTATTTTTTATTCTTGGTTTATTCACGGACAAAAAACCACAGTGTTGACTTAAGGCATCGAATTTATATATACATATAGTACAGTTCTTTCCCAATACCATAATTCTTGCATCGAGCACTTATTTTTATTTTGAATTTTCAACTGCATGCTTCAATTTTTAACAAAAAAAAATTCCGTTTCAACTGATGTAACATTTCTATTTAATAAAAATGTCAATATAATTAAATTTAATAATATATTTCTCGAGTTTTTCTATATATTTCTGTCTCATTAGAATAGGTAATGACACACACAGAAGATGGCTTCTTTTTGACTGTATTTTTTCTTTAGATTTATACTTTGGTAAATACCTAGAACACATTTGATCTCAAATTATTAAAAATACGATTACTTTGAAAGTATTTTAATGTCCTTAAGAGTTATACGTGACAGTCATCTGAGTGAAATACTGTGCTTTTGAAAATGGTGATAAAATTTTGAACTTAACTCAGTGGCGTGACAACCCATGAAGGCCAAGGCCCGATTAGCTGTCTGCAAGTCCGATTTATTTTATGATATAGAAGGAAAACCTTTTCCTATTATTTTGGAAAAATGCGTAGATTTTCTCAGAGAATATATTGAAAAGAAACATTCATGTAATTTGAATAGGTTATATTTCAGATAAAATCTTTTAAAAAAAGTCCCGATGTGCATTCTCGTACTTTCCAAACAATTAGTAAATTAGTTAAAACAGTTAGTTTGAAAAGAAAAACAGGTGCTTGATTTAGTTCTTACTTCAAACTATTCTCCTTAACATGTATGTACTTTAATAAATAAGCTAAAAGCACAAATCAACTTGTATTTCACTTGATTTAACAAATGTTAATGATTTAATTTCAAGTTTGTTGTACGTAAAATTGATATATTTAATATTAACTTATATTGTTAATATAAAAGTTTAAAATTTAATTACAACTTTTATATTAACAATACTCAACTTTTACATTAATAACTCAATAAAGTAACTAATTAATTACTTTATTCAGTCAAAATTGGTAAATTTTAAATAAAATTCGCATAAATGTGTTTTGCTGTAATCAATAAAATGTTGAATGCAAATGTAAATAGTTTTCAATTTGAATAAAATTTAGAATATTTTCTTTTTCGGTTTTGAAATACAACGGACTGAAAAAAATTTCAAGTTATATAAACACTACATATTCATGCATTGAATGAGAGTATATTTTAAAAAAAGTATAAAAAACCAAGACGCTTAAAAAAAAATGCTGGGCTTTTACTCTTTCCAAATATTTCTATTTAAATGAGTCTTTTCTTCAAATGTTTACGTTTTTCCAGTTTTAAAACTTAAATTCTTTAAATTTACTATTTTTTCTAATCTTAAATCTTAAAAATTCCTTAGGAACTCATTTTCTATGATGATATATTATTCATGTGCAAACGTTTAACTTTTTCTCCTCTTTTAAATCTTTAAATATCTTGGCTTGACATTTGTTTCTTTTTTAAACCTGTTAAATACCTGTGTGTTAATCGGATTACATGTCTTCATGACTAGCTTATGGTATTATAAGTTATGTTCTCTCAAAAGCAAGATTTTACTTTTTTTCCTTTAATGGATAGAACAACGAGTTAAGAAATTAAATGAAGTGTTATATATGTTTTGTTTGTTTTAACTCAAACTTAATTAAGTCCTGTAAGACTGTTACGTGATTTATTTCATTGTCGGTAGGTATGAGATATTTCCATTCATGATACGAGTTAAAATTACACTTCTTCTAACAAATATGTTTAGAGTTTCAGTAATTATTTCACTGAGTCTTTTTGTTAGTTTTAAGGTATAATTACGAAAACAGTTTCTGCTTCCATTAACAATTATTATAATTACAGGAGTAGATTAAAAAAACAGATTAAAAACACTAATACCATCAGATTTTAATAATTCTTAAAAATTCGAGTGAGTAACGTAAAATTTTAGTTATCAAGTTTAATATTCAAGATAGAAACTTAATCACCATACAGAGTAATTCCTTTAACTCAACACTTTTTGACCTTTCGAAGGTCGTCATTGCGTCGAAAACCATTGTCCCACTTCTTGTATGACGTTGTTTGTACTGCAAAATCTTCGCCTCACAGTAGTATTTTTTTTTTTTTTTGAGTTTTCAGAGAAAGAAGAAATCACTTAGAAGCAAGAACGAGAGAATAGGGCAGAGGTACCAAAATTTCCAAAGGCACATCGCTTTGATTTCTCACCCGCACCTTGATATGAGCGGGCAAGTGCATTATCGACAAGAAAATGAGCCTCCTTGGGATCGACCCTATCACATTGCTTCTTGTCCAGAATATCATGCTATTTGTTCACTAGTGTGCAAAAATAGACACAACCGAAATTTTGACCCTTTTCTAAATAGAGTGAAGATGACACTCCAAAAAACAGAAAGTGCATGGTCTCTGCACACTTCTGACTCTTCTTTGGAGGAGTTGCTGGGGTTCCTCTCCTTGCTTACCTCTTTGATCTTTGGAACCTATGATGGGTCCGAGTTTCATCTATTGTTACGAAAATATCATCTTAGTCCAAAATATTCAACATGTCTCTTGAAAGGCAGGGCCATGGAACCATGTTCTTCGTTTAACTCAGTGCTTCTCAAACTTTCACTACTGGCGACCCAATTTTCAATCATAATTTTTTTTTTCATCGCACCTCCCCCCCCCAAAATAATAATGCATTGAATGCAATAATTATGCACTTTGACGCTAAGGCTACAATACGATCATAATTATAAACCGTACAAATTAACAAGATAAATATTAAATTTTGTATACGCTACTTTTAAGTAATATATATTTTAAGCAAATTACTTTTAAGTAATATATATTTTAAGCAAATTACTTTTAAGTAATATATATTTTAAGCAAATAACTTTTTTAAGTAATATATATTTTAAGCAAATTACTTTTTTAAGTAATAGGTATAATGTTATGTTATTTTTCCTTTCTCTAATTTTTAAATTGGAACAGATTGCAAAATGATATTTAATTAAAGATTTATTTCCTCCATCATCCATTTCTAAAAGTACAAATGTTATTAGAACAAGCAATATAAAAAGTAAATTTTTAAGTCAATTCCGACTTAGGCCAACAAAGAAAAATTTATTTTAGTTACTTTTTATCAAATAGTTACAATTAATACAAATATGTAATACATATGACAGAATCACAATGTTAAGCGACAAAATAGAAAGCAATTTTTCTTGCAATTTTTCATTTTCCTTTCTATATATGGTATTGGACTATTCTTTTTTTTATACTTTTTATTCATTAATTAAATTTAATTAGGGTAAGAAAATAGTATAGTAAAGAAGAAATCACACACATTCTTAGAAATTAGGCCATCTCAGATGGAATTCGAACCACCGCTCTTCAGATTAGAAGCCCAGCGCGCTATCCATTGCGTTACAGGGGACAACACGAAAAATTTTCCTTTCTATAAATGCTGATGGATTATAATTTTTGTTTGTTACTATTTATTCATTTTTTTATTTAATTAATGAATTAAAATTTGAAAGAACTGTATTTACATGAAGTGTCATCCACTACAAGTTTAAAAAAATGTATTTGAACTTGAACGAATGAATAGAAAGTATTTTATGAACGATTGAAAATTTGAACAAGATATATATATATATATATATATATATATATATATGAGAGAGTGAACTTATAGTAGAAATTGAAAAATAGTCTACTTTATGTTGCGCTCTATCATATTCATCACATCTGGCATTCTCGCGAGCGTCTGCGTGAGTCTGGCCTAACTATCGGACGTCTGCGCAAAACATGTAATAATGCTGCACCTCGTACATTTCCAGTCAGTCTTGGTCGATTCGATGCTTCTAAAGCTACCAAATCTATCTTAATGTACATTTTATAATTTGCGCGTTAGTTGTAATCACGGTATTAAGTATTTACTGCAGAAGATTGAAACAAAATCATGGATAAATTTTTAAGTCGTAAGCGAACATTCGACGATAATAAATCATCAACAAGTGAACAGACGAGCATAGTTCCGAAAATTAAATCAAGGAAATATTCTCAAGAATACTTGAATTTTGGATTTACCATTACTGAAGTAAATGGAGAAGAAAAGCCCCTGTGTGTTATTTGCTCAAAAATATTGGCAGCAGACAGTATGAAACCTAATAAACTTAAAAGACATTTCGAAACGCTTCATTGACAAACCTCGAGAGTTCTTTGAATCAAAATTAAAATCATATGAAAAACAAAAGACATTTTAAAAAAAAACTTTGTCAGTGAATGAAAATCTTTACTTACTTCTTACAAAGTATCATATAAAATAGCCAGATGTAAAAAGCCTCACACTATTGTCGAAGAGCTTATTTTACCTGCAGCAATTGAGATCGTATAAACTATGTTTGGACACAATTTTGCCAAAGAGTTGCAGTCCAAACCCCTATCAAATGATACTGTTTCCCGTCGAATTGATGATATCGCTGAAGATGTAGAGCAACAGCTTTTCGGTAAGTTGCGTGATAAATTGTTTTCAATTCAGCTTGACGAGGCAACAGATAGCAATAAAGATGCTCATTTCATTGCGTATGTTGGATTTTGGGATGGTATGTCAGCAGTAGAACTACTTTTTTGCAAACCAATAAAACTTAAAGCAACAGCAATAGCATTATTTGATATTTTAAATAATTTTATAAACGAGGCAAATATAGAGTGGAAAAATTGTGTCGGAATATGCACCAATGGTGCTCGTACAATGTCAGGAAGATTTAAAAGTATACAAGCACTTGTGAAACAAAAATCTCCACTGTGCATCTGGACACATTGCATGATCCACAAAGAAGTTTGGTTCCAAAGAAATGAGTCCTGGTCTGAACATTGCGCTAACGACAGTTGTGACTGTAGTAAATTACATAAAAATGAGACCCCTAAAATCAAGAATCTTTTCTGGACTTTGCAAAGACATGGGTGCAGTGCATTCATCGTTGCTATTTTATTGTGAAGCAAGATGGTTATCACGCGGGAAATTTTTGCAATGTGTTTATGAATTAAGAAATGAAATTACCATTTTTCTAGAAGAAGAAAACCTACCGGAAGCTAAGAAATTTCGAGATGGTTTATTTCTGATGAAGTTGAACTACTTAGTCGATATATTTGAGAAATTAAATATATTGAATCTTCAAAGATCAAATGTACATATGTTTGACACGAGTGATAAAATTAATGCTTTTTGTAGAAAATTAGAATTATGGAGCCGAAGTTTAAAGCAAAAAAAACCTAGAAATATTTGAAAATGCGGATAAATGTGTAAAAACTTACAAAACTGAAGAACAACATGTGGAACTTGTTTATAAAACTATTGAATATCATTTAGCTATGTTGGCAAAAAATTTAAAAGAAATATTTTTTTGCTGAGGACAACTTGATAGAAAGTTACAAATGGGTTAGAGATCCATTTCAAAATACCCCAAAAGGGCTCTCAACTACCGAAGAAGAAATTTTCATAGATTTCACATCCAGTGGCGAAATTAAAAAACAATTTTGTAATAAAACTCTCTTTTAATTTTGGGCAGAAATAGATGATGAATTTTCTGCACTGAAAACAAAAGCATTTCGTATACTATTACCATTTTCAACATCGTACCTTTGTGAAACCGGATTTTCTGCGGTGGCTGCTTTGAAGACAAAATATAGATCTCAGCTAAATATAGAAAAAGAACTAAGTGTGTCAATTTCTAATATTAAGCTTCCATTTGAAAACCTTTGCTCTGCAAGACAAGCCCATGGAAGTCACTAATAATAATTAAACTTGTTCTTAAATTAGTATTAATAAATTAGTTACAAAATACATTGTGCAGTACTGATGCATTTATAAGTACACTGGCTGAAATACCCGTTCTGCGATTATTTTTTTAAAAAATAATACATTATTCTTGATATAATGGCTTAATTGTAAGGAGAGTAAAACCAAGTGCACAACATTGTATACAAAAATGTAAAATGATTTTTATAATGAAAGCTCCTATTATAAATAGTTTAAAATGAACTGTAATTTTAAGCCTCACAGAATTAGCATTTAGAATTAATATTAAATAGGGAAAACGAATGTAAAATTCCAATGAAGAATAATTGTGTTATTTTTAATATTTAAGGCGAGAAACCTTCAAAATGTTTTAACCCGGGAGCAGGCGCCCACTCCACGCTAACGTTAATGGTCGCGCGGTGTGACTAAGTCACCCCAATCCCTTTTTTTATAATTATTTTTACTATACACAATAAAAATCACAATTCCAGTGAATAATTTAACTAAGAGAAAATATACTTACCTACTTTCGAGGACTTTTTAATTTTTCTTAGATAATTTGGGAAAAAATCCAGTAAAACTAAAGAAACTTTTCCAAATGTGCGTGACCTTAATAAAGAACATAAATCACAGACACTTTTCACTAACAATACAGGAACGTTATTTGCCAGCAAAACTGTCATACTTTGCTCACGTTATTGTAGTTTTGCTGTCCTTTGATGATCTACAAATAGCATGTTGATTCTTTTCTTGCTTGTGTCTTTTTGACAAGATGAAGTGTTACATTTATGGCTTCATAGTTTTCTTGATAGTGTTCTTTAGGCAGCATTTGAAAATTTCAATTCAACTCAAACGTTTCATGTCTATCGCTTTCCTCATCTTTACTTTCGCTATCACGATTAATATGCATTATTTCAGCAGGTTCTTCAATTGTTTGATCAGTTTCAACTTCCTTCAATAGAGATCACAGATGCCCATTTTTTTTTAATATTCTGCTCATTTACATTTATAAACCATAATAAGTCGTACAACACAACAATCAAAACCAATAAGTTGTTCATAGGGTAAAGTGCAGCATGTTCATAAAAACTATATTTGAACAAAAGTGGTCGCGCCAGGTACTCGGTCAAAACAAGTACCTTAAGATTGTAAAAAAAAAAAAACGTTTGGCACTCCCAAAAAAGAGGGTGATATGAGATAAATTCATGTTAGGTCACATTAAGACTGTCATATTGGAGGATACTCTGTCAAGGTCATTGGTAAGAGATAAACAGTTTTCCCAGAATTAACGATTGCGTGAGCATGGAGTGATTAAGCGCCTCATGCGACCGCTCCCATGTTAAATAAAAGTTTATTCAATACAAAAACATCGATGTCAGCTCTAAGAAAATAATTGTGTAAAACGTTTTTCATTATGCATTATATGTTTCAGAATACTCATAAAAATACATCTTGGCCAAATAATCCTTCAAAGTGCTCAATATGCTTATCCATATATCATAAAACTTATTCACATGGGGAAAAAAAGCAACAGAAAATATTATTTACAACTTTCCTAAAAGAAAAAGAGACGGAGTTGAACATACCAGTAAGTTTGAAGGTGAAAGAGATGATAATCAAAAGTAGTATTTTAGGGGTTAAAAGAAACCTAATAAAAAAAACCCCTCATCGTGGGATTACAGCAAAGCAAACAAAATGTCTTTTTTTATTTGGTTTTCGGAGTCCAAATATTAATAGCTGTCATTTAAAATATGTACAGAAACATAAATTAATATGTTTTATTCAATATCTCGATTACTTTTATGTAAAAATTAAAAATTGCGTAAATATTCACTTATAGTTAAATTTTCAAAACAGGAATCTTATTAATGGAATCCTCCAAAAAAGTCCACAGGGATATGTTATTTTGGATTTTTTTGAGATACATACAAAACTCTTTTATGAAATAAGGTTTTGATTGGAATGAATGTATTTGAGTTCTTTCGAGAAATACTTTTAATATCTTTTATTTAATTAAAGTTGTTCATCAAAAACTAATCTAATGCGAAATATTACTTAAAATGTTTCTTAAAAAATTATTATTCAGTATTTTTTTTTATTAAAAAAATTTTGCATAAAAAAGCTCCTTTTTTTTCTTTTCTTTTTTGAGTCTTCTAAAAGTATGTCTTGAAAATCCCACCCACCCTTTATTAATGTATATGTAAAAAGCACCTGATATGAAGCTGATTTGCATCATATTTTTAATCACAAGTTCGAATATCCTTAAAAAAAATGTGCTGCTTCTTCGAAATAAAAACCTATAAATAATGACTTAACATAAATTTGTTGATCTTTTAGAAATACGAATTGAATAATCAATCCTTTCTCATATTGTTTATATAATTCATTTTTAAATGATTGATTGTTCGTCCTAAGCCTAAAACATTTTATTCTGAAGCAAAGCATCATTGAGAGAGTTTTTATGTGAAATTTTCATATGTCCCTCCAGGCACTCTGCATTTTGAAATTCGATTTCAGCCTAAAAATGTATCGGTAAAAGACATTTATATTTTGTGTTATTTTGTATAAAAGAGTTTTCTTTTCTTAGCATAGTTTATTGATCGTACATAGAGAATATTCCCTGTCTATAAAGGAAATTAGCTTAGTAATTGCAGTTTTTATTTAATAATTTAAATTGGGAAGGGGGGCATAGATATTTTTAAAAAATTATTATTTACGCAGAATAGATGCATTTTTTTTAAAAAAAAGTGACTCATAAACTATTGGGGCGTAATAGTTCAACACATTTATAAACTCGTGTTTTTCGAAAGGATTAACTCTTTCTGAAATAAATAGAAAGAAAAAATTCATTTATCTGTTGTTTTTTCGTCCAAATTACAAACAATAGATTTATATCTCTTACAATTTATAACGATGCATCAACATAGCCATTAACTAATAGACATTTTGAATGTCCTACAAAGCATCATATAAAACATATTAACATTTGTGATATGGTCCCCCTTTGGTGATCATATCTTTGATTGTCAGCGTGAGCTAGAAGTGTGGGATTCTCGGAATAAACAGACAATTAAAATTCTTAATATGACTTTATTAAGAATATAGCTTAAACGTCTAACAATTAAGATAAATTTATATAAATGAGAATCTAGAATGAACTATATAACACACAAAAATAGTTAAACCTAATCGCGAAATTTAGACCACTTTCTCTAAATAATTATATTATCCGCCTTTTCTCACTTCTAATAATATTACAAGTCATAATATCAAATAATCAGTCTTACCTCATTCCAAATTTAACTTCAATCTTTAAATGGAAACTTTTGGGTGCGTGTGCAATGGTATGCACCTTGTAGTAATGGTTGAGTTTCTAGGTAACTTTAAGATAGGCTGTCAATTCACGCTTGTATCTCCTCCAAACATAACATTCATCAAATTGCCATCATGCTTACTGAAACTTCTGTTCTTTTAAAAACTATCTTATTCGCATTTCGCTTCTTGGATTTTGGTTGGAAAAGAGTTGCCATTAATCTTGGCCGTCAAAGAACCCAGAGGTTATGTTAAAGAAAAGACGCGTGAGCCCGTCATACATTCTTCATTACAATATTAAAATCAAATAACTAAGAAAACAAATACAGTTTTTCCTCAGCCATAGAAAAAGTTATGAAATGAATCGACTTATAGATTATAGACAATTAGATTATATGTCACAACTGCCTTCTATAGCTTCAATATTTACCATCTACTTAAATTAAAACTTTTGGTTCGAAGCAAATGTTTTCTGACACTTTCTTTTTTCCCATTCACTACTTTCAGTGTTAAATTGAATAAGATTTTAGCAAAATACTTTTTCCCCCAATCTTCGACAAAAATTGCTTTAGTGTTACCTATTAATTTCAAGTCGGAAAAAAACTTGTTGATTACAGTTGGCGATGATTTGATATTAACTAAAAAAAATGTCTATGAAATTCTTTTTATAGTATCAAACATGTTTCAATAGTATGGTTATAAAAGCGCTTCAGCTATTCTGAAAACTATTGTTTTGATTACATTACCATTTTCAAGATAAAATTTTGGTATCTTGTCGATGATATCCAATCTAAAAAAATGAAGTTGACTTGAAAAGTTTTGAAGTTTTGTTTTCAGTAGCATTCTATAACATAAGAAGGCCGCACCAAGTAGGAATTATCTGAATTGACTGATGCAATGTTTATGCATTGAGAACGAAACAATATAAGTATCTTAGGAATTGAACTCCTTCTTCAGAAAGAGAGAAAAAAACATAATTACAAGAACCAATAATATCAATAATGCGTTGACCCCCCTTGTCCCTGATGTAATCCATGGACGATTGGAGTCACTTGTTACAAGAGCTCTTTTGGAGAGAGATGGTGAGACATAAAAAGAAAGTAGGCGTGTCATATACAGCTGAGCATTATCCTAATGAAATGCCAGGGGTCCGTGAAAGGACACCGTTAATATACCACTGTGCTGTCACAAATTACGAACAAAGAGTATTGATATTTAGTGAAATAATATTCCATATTATGTCTCATGGTTGTGGAAAGGACGGTGGTCATCGTGACTCAATTCAAAGAGGAACTCATCACTGAAAAGGATTAAACTTGAGTCGATTTTTTTTCAGGTCTTCTGGTCGAATGGTATGGGCAAAGGACAGTGGACAATGGCGAGAGGATGACTTGTTTACTAAGTAGCATACGATGATTTTTGTTTGCTACGTGATTATGAAAGCGAATCAAAAGGTGTGAGCACCCATCTGATCCGAACTCTAGCTTTGCATTATGTCTTCTCTCACGTTCTATAGCTACCCTTCTCCATTTGTGCCAGAATCCTCCAAGGATAGCATTGCTACAACTCCAACGTTAAACGATACGCTGATTTAATAACCTTTAGTCCAATTGCAGATTTATTCTTCAATTATTGTTCGCGAATCCATCTGCGAAGCATTGGTACAGTCCATGTGGGTCGCATGGAAGTTATACCTTGATTTTGAGTTGTTCTTTATTTTATACACCATCCAGATGCTGTTTTGCAACTTATTAGTTCTCCAGTTAGTCAATCATTGGCCACCAAAAGATAATTATTTACAAATTTTTGTGTGTGCATAAGCAATTTCAATATATGTGGATATTTTCATTTGGTGCGTGCTCTTTGTGATACAAAATGCATTATAATCGTCCATTTTTCTCCAAAAAATTATAAATTGAATTAAGTTGGATTATTAATAGAAGAATTCTTTGAAATAATAATTAGTGTATTATTCAGTCTTTTGCTGTTTTTTAATTTATTGATAAAATTGATAAAATATGCTTCTACCGATTAAATGTAAGGAAAATGGATAAAACTTTTTCATACAGCACTTGACTTTTTGAACCGAGGGAACATTTCTGTATCAGATTTTTTTTTTATAACGTCTTGAAGAATTATTCATTCATTAGTGTTTAAAGTAGTTAAGATTTTCAATCCAATGATATATCCAATGTCTGTGTCATGGAAAAATAATTAGAAAAAGACAAGAGTCGGAGTCTGCCGGGTATGGGAATCACTCTAAAGCATTAGCTCCTTTCATCTGAAAAATATGAAAACTGATGAATGCATTGCTTCGAGTGACATACATAGGAACAAAATTGAAGCAAATCAATTTATTGTTTCAGTTTAGAAGAAGCCTCTTACAGATGGAAATCTCAGACGTGGTGTCTCGACAATTTCAAAATTCAACAATGAAATCCTTTAGATCAGAAAATAAAAACTATTTCTGTCTTCTTTGCTTTTATGTCTCGACTTTTATATTTAGTTATATATACTTTGTCCGCTTCAGACCCAATTCCATTTCTGCTTTTTTTCTCAGCTCAAGAGAGTAGTTTGCCCCCTTATGCTTGTTTTAATTCACGATTTTACACTATTCAGACAAACGCTTGGCAATTTTTTTAATTTAAAAAACGATCAAAAATAGACTGAATAGAAGTGAGTGAACATTCTTTCATGCGAATCTTTTACACCCTGATCACGTTTTCAGCAATCGAAATTAATCAAAACTCATCGTTTGAACACATGTTTTCTTCGGATATTTCGTTGCGTTTCTTGATTGAGTTGCTTTTGAAGATCATGAAGCTAAATAATTATTTCCTTAATGTATTGATTTGAAAAATAAAATAGAAACAAAAATATGTGAGGGAACAAGTGTATTTGCTCTGAAAGTTATTTTTGGTTTATTTACTGATTGGCTTAGGAATATATGTATATATATGCATTATATATATATGAAACATGTTGCAAATATGAAAATCTTAGAAGCTAAGTTTTATACTTAAATTATGGATTATTAAATTATTTCAATGTTTTTTTTCGATTTGAACCCTTAAGTATCCCCCTCAGTCCCGAGTTGAAAATATTTTTTATATTTTATAAAAAGTACTTAAACGGCTATTTGGAAAGCTATGAAGAAGAAAAAGGATATTTAAAATTTTCCTGAAAAAGGAGGCATTTACCACAGTCAGTGAATAATGCTTAAATATGTCAAATAATTGGAATTCCAAAACTTAACTGACAGCGGTCTTATTCTTTGTGTCAGTCACATATAATATGTACTTTAAATTTATATTATAATTAACAAAAGCATTTGTTGTGTTACATAATATATATAATTTGAATGAAAGTTTAAAAAAAAATTCTCGATGCTGTGAAAAGTAAAATAATACATTGCATAAAGTATACTGTGGTTAAAGCTGACATTTATACACCAGCTTCTACTTTTAGTCCTTTCGTGCATGTCTGGCTTTTATGGTACAGGCTGCTTCGCTTAAAATGCTTTTTATATCTACGTTTCCTTATCGGAGAAGTCAAGAGAGAAAATTCTAGAACATTACTAAGCCATGTATCAAAATATTCAAGAACGTCATTTTTTTCACCATTTTCAATCATCAGGTTCTTTCATCAATGGTTCTTTCACCATTTTCATCTATACAGGAATCGTGCACTCGATATCGCTAAGTCAACCATGTTCAGCATTGGATAAATGGTAAAAAGAAACACATGTTAACATTTTCAGTTCATATTTTTATCTATTTTTAACTCAAGAAGTGCTAAAAAAAAAAGCAGCCTTCAAAATCTACCTAAATAAAACTAATTAAAATTAATTTAAACATGTTTTCGAACTTGATTGAATTTAATTATGTTTCATGTAAAACAAAATTGATTAACTAGTTAATATGATTTGTACGGTTACAGAAAAATAACTTTATTTATAGTAAATAAATGTTGTAGTTTTAATAATGAGCAGAGTAAAATTTCCTGGCTAGAAAATCACGTGTACCTTAAAGTAATAGTTAGAATACAAATAAACGATATTCTAAAGCTTAAAATAACTCCAAGATAGAACTCATAAGTCTTTTATCTATAGTTTTGAATAAGAAAATTCTACGTCAATTAAAAATCATTTGTAATTACCTCGTCACTCAGAAAAATCAAAAAATAAACAGAATTTGTTTTTTTGGTAACTGGTTCTGTGTTCAGAAATGTTTTGCAGATGAATTGAAGCAAAATCCTTTTTTTTTCTTTTTTTCCTCCGAAATGAAGGGACAACCTTCACGGTCACCTCCAACAAGGAGGAAGCTCTTTATCATCCGTGAAATTTCAAAAAGAATTGAAGAAAGTCTCCAAGAGCAGTTTGTCTTCTCCCCTTTTCGTTCGGAGATTAATATTTCCCAAAGGGTAACTTCTGTTCAGGAAACCTTCTACATAACGATGATTTAATTTGACGTTCTTATGACATATTTAAATAACATGAAGGTGTTAATATCGTAGAACTGTATTTACAGTCCGATAAGTGTTTTATATCGAAATTAGTTCTAAATTTAAGGAAATAATTTTCATAGTAAAGCAGAAAAATATTTCTAGTTTTAAAATAAAGGAAAATATACCATGCTCTACTCCCTCTAATTTAGTCATTTATTTTGTTTGTTTTGCATTGGCTTACATGTAAAATCTGTTCATTAAATCGCAGTCATCTTAAGATTAAATAAGAGTATATCATTTAGTGTAAACGCGAGAAAAAGTACGCGCAGTTCAGTGGTTGAGTGAATCAAATGTTCAGTATTTTAACCTAGATAACAAGGTACTCAGTTAAACTATATGAGACTAAAAACTCTGTTTTTTTTCCTAGTCTTATATCTGTGGCTGTGGTACCCAAGTGTTCAGGATCATGAATTTGTGCCTGGACAATCATGAGTTCGAGTCCAGGTGCCATTAAAAAACGCAACAGTGTGGATAGGATGATATACTTCAAATCTGTCAAGGCTCGAAGTACTCATAACGGTGTAATGTGGAAGTTTGGAAAGGGGGTGTCAACTAGATGTCGTCCTCGTCATTTGAACGAGGTTCATTGCCAATTTCGTATTGCCTCGTATTGCTTTAAAATGCTACGTCAATAAAAAAAAAATTAAATCAAATTTAATGTCATATCCCTCAAGTGTTTCTCAGAACACGTTAGAAGAAAAAGATAAAGTTGTTGCGAAATTAATGTAAATTCAAAAAGTCAATTGAAAGAATTTATTTTCCACCATTGTTCATTGAAACGAAATGATTTCAAATAGCGAGGGACTCTAAGCGTTTTTAGGCTCTAAAATAACAACTTGTGTCATTTTACATGAAACAATTATCACAGCATAAATTTAGAGAAGTCAAACCGATTATATAATTTTCATTCGAAAAAACTTAAAAAATCTTGCAAATTATATCTGAACATGAAAAGAAAATAATTGAATTAATTTTTGTGGATAGTGGCTTTTTACTTTAAAGTTAAGCTTCTTCTATTCAAAATGAGGTATTTTATAAACACATTATCTTGTAAACAATGAGAACATTAAAGGAGCTTAAGAAAGGCAAGATTCACGACTTCTTAGTAAAATTAATAAAACACCCTGGCGGCCACCCCCCCCCCCCCCGTAAATGCAACACCCTGAAGGAAGCATGCAAATCACATGAAATTTACAACATGCATTAGCGGAGGTGAGATATGCAAATGATTACAATTTCAGCGCAGACACACATCACGCGCGCCTGTGGCTCCCCTTCAAAGCGCTATTTAAGGCTTGGAGATTTCGACGATTTCGAGTTCGGCAATTGTGTTTTTCTTGTGGTTTCTTCAAAAAAAACGATCAGTTATGTCTCGTAGAAAACAGCTATGAGCTTTGATCAAGTATCCGAGTTCGACAGAGGAAGGATAGTGGCCTACCGAGATTGTGGATTATCTTTCCGGAAAATCGGTAGTCGTGTTGGACGAAACCAAACAACTGTAATGCGGATATGTGACCGTTGGATGCAAGGGGGTACGACGAACCGACGTTGTCGATCGCATCCACCTCAGTGCCCCACTTCACGTGAGGACCGGCAAATTGTGCGCATGGCAGTGACGAATCGCTCAGTCACATCACGAACCATAGCACAGCACATTGAGTCTGTAACGCATCATTCAGTGTCTGCGCGTACCATTCGACGCCGTTTAGAGCAGAGTGGTCTGTCCGCAAGACGTCCATTGCTTGGTCTACCCTTGACACAGAACCGCAGACGTCTCTGCCGCCAATAATGCGATGAAAGAAAGATGTGGGTGGGAGAATGGAATGAAGTTGTCTTTACTGACGAGTCACGCATCTGTCTGCAACACCACGATGGTCGATTCGAGTCTGGAGACACCGTGGAGAGAGGATGCTGAACAGCTGCGTTATGCCCCGCCACACTGGTCCAGCACCGGGTATTATGGTATGGGGTGGTATTGGATATCACTCTCGCACTCCTCTAGTACGCTTGCCGGTACTTTGAACAGCCAGCGCTACATCTCCGAGGTGTTGGTGCCAGTTGTCCTTCCTTACTTTCAGGGCTTGGCCACAACCATATTTCAACAGGATAATGCGCGACCACACGTGACTCGCATAGTCCAAAGGTTCTTCGTCAATCACCAGATTGAGTTGCTTCCCTGGCCGGCTCGCTTTTCGGGTCTTTCGACGATAGAAAACATGTGGTACATGGTTGCTCAACAATTGACCCAGATTACACCCCCAGCTGCCACACCAGATCAACTTTGGCAACGTGTGAAAGCTTCTTGGTCTGCTGTACCAAGGAACACATCCAAAGTCTCTTTGAATCAATGTTGAAGCGTGTGGCAGTGGTGATCTCCAACAATGGCGTCTACTCTGGCTGCTGATTTTGGCAGGAACCACACTTCATAGAAGTCTATAAATTTAATCATTTGATACTTGGTCAAAACATTTTATCTACAAAATAAATTTTGTTGTGCTATCTCTTGCCTTTCTTGGTGTTGCATTTATGGTGGCCAGCAGTGTATAAATTCTTAAGAGCATGCATGTAATCAATAAAACCATAATTGGAAAAAATTCAATATATGAACCTAGGATTGAAAAAAAAAAAAACGAAAATTTGGTTTTTAAAATTTTTTGTGTTAAAATTCTTTTTTAAGTTACATATTTAAGTATTTTTACACGAAAAATTACTGTCTCTGACTTAACCCACATAAAAACTACCAATTTTCTGTCGATATACTGTGACACATTACGCTATGTATTTGGGGAAACAAAATTATTTGAATTGTAACAAGCTGTTTAAAAGCGTTTAGCAAAAAAAAAAAAAAAAATATGCTCGCGCGCGCGCGTTTCTTAAAAGAAATCACATTAACAAAATAAAAAATAACATAATAATTCTCTGTAATGATAAGTACGCAAGCATATTTTAAAATTATGACTTTGGAAATATCAGAATGATGACATGAAAGATAGATAAACTTTAAAAACATAATGTAAAAAATCTATTTACTATTGAAAGTTTACTAAGCAAACTCGTAAGTGCAATGATTAATTATAAACAGGTAGAAAATATGAGACAAAATATATTAAAGGATGTGTATGTTTCTTGCACACTACAAAATAATTTTTAATTAATTCTTAATAATTCTTAACCGGCGATCACTCGCGCGGGGTGTTCTGTACACCCCAGCAACAAGAAAAGCCTCCTACAATTCTAAAAAGAATGCGCAGAGCCACGATTTTTTCTGTAGCTGCCCATTTTAGGTCATTGAACCTTCAGGCCTGAAGTAATCAATCTGGCTAGGACGATTGAAATGTTATGACCTTCAAAAGTTTATTTGGGGTGCTGAGAACACCCCGCGAGTGATTGAGTTATGTTTTCGTACTCGAAGCATCTACGGAAGAATACGTTTTATTCTTTCCGCTTACATTTTTTTATCAAATATATTAATATACATGAATATTTTATTTAAAATTTCAATAAATGTGGTATAAAAATAATATAATTCTATAAAATAATTGTAAATATTTTTTTAAAAAAATTTTAAAACAATTTCCAGAAATTATGACAAAAACTCCATGGGAAAGCGAGAAATAGCGACTTCGTAGTCTATTAGATACTTTATCAACAGATTGTCAAGATGAACTAAATGAATTCGATGACTGCGTAATTTAGTAACCAAAGTTGGAGGGATGAAACTTGAAATTTGTAAATATTTATAATACCACTGATGAAATGTGCAGTATATATGATGTATCGCGAATATGTAACCTTTGGCCATTGCGAATATTTTATCATCTACTTAATACTGCAGGAATTATGCTTCCTTTGCCTTCGGTTCTTCCTGAAAATAAATGAGACATTCAATATTATTAAAGGAGATTAGAATGGATCTTGTTTAGCCACAGTGGGATATGAGATCGGATCTCCCAAACCTTAACAAAACACTCAAAAGAAGCTTTACTGACGAAGAATATAATTAAAAGGGCATTAATCCACCAAAAAAAGGGGCTTTGCACTGTTTGTCCACGGGTAAAAGATGTAAAAATTATTTTTTTGTCTTCAATGTAAGAAAAATATGTGCTTAAAGCATATGAATACAGTCTGCTCTGAATGTTTGAAAAATGATTAAAATATTATTTTTCTACTTTTTACTATCCTTATCATTAATTGTAAAGTATATTTATTACTGGTATATATGTTTTATTTGTGGTTTATGAAAAAATATAAAATTGTGTACTTCAAAATGAAAATTTTGTAGGTTTAGTTTAAATTAATGCTAGTCTCATTTGAATGCAATTAATTTAACAATTTTGTTTGTATAATACAAAAAACATCTTATACTTCAAAAATATATATCATAATTGGCTTAAAAAATTTTTCATATTTAAATACACGTGTTAAGAGTTTGGGGTGTTCTCTACACCCCGCGAGTAACGACGGTAGAAAAACAGGCGCGAGTGTGACCGCGGGTTAATTAACATTCTTACAAGTCATATGTATATTCATCACACACACACACACGCTCGCACACAAAAGTCAAGGACTTAGTTGCAGATGTATGAAAGAAAAGTGATGAACTTGAAAAGTTTCATCGAAAACCAACAAAATAATTCCACAATTTCAGTAGTACTTCTGTCGATGTATTTTCTATTCTTATATATCAGTCTGAAAGGCGGGAATTAAATGCTTTTGAGATTTTGTAAATAAAGGTGGAACTGATTTTTCTTGTCAGTATGCGAACTTTTAAAGTAAGATAAAGTTGTTGGCAAAGAAATACAAGGTAAGATATTTATTCTGAATGATTTTTGTGATCTAATTTTGTGGGAGAAATAATCAAAATGCCATTGAAAAGAATCGTTAATAAATGTCAAGGTAGAAGAAAACTGTGATTGAAATATTTTAATTTGTGTTTTTCTTTTTCAAGTAATTTAAAAAAATAATAATAAATGGTTTTACATAATAATTAAAGAAGGTAATTTATGAGGCTCCCCTTTCAAAAATAACTAAGTATGCTTTATATTGTAAATTCAAAAGATGATGAATTATCTTACTAAATTGTATTTCTGTCAATTAAAAAGTATTTTAACTGCAGAGTAGAGCTAATAATTGTAATATATTTGCATTGTAAACATGTCTAAAGGGAATTTAGTCTTCACTAAAGAAAGCAAAGTTAAGGAAATAAAGTTTCCAATTTAATTTACTGTATAAAAATTCATGGTTATTAAATAATTCAACATACTCTGCAACCAATAATTAAAGCAAGTAACTAAATTAAAATTCAAACAAGTCTCTCGTTTTAATTTTTTTTCAAACTTTTACTTTCTTAAAGAATATCTACGACGTGGTTTAAAGATAAACAAAGATGACTGTTAAACTTGTTTGGATGAAACCCAATTACACAACCAAAGAGAAAAAAAATGGGAAAATAAAAACATGGAGTAAAATTTCGGGACTTTATTCTCCAAACATATTGGCGGGAAAGTGAAATGAGTTGAACATTTTTTTGCAGAAGTATTATTTACTATCTTTACTCTCTGAAAGAGTTGATATAAAAGAACATGACTTCCTTCAACCATTCACTAAAGACACCGTCAATAGCTATTCAAGAGATTTCTTAAAAGTTGTGTGAGAGAGGAAGAAAGTAACTAATGTTTATCTTTCTTTCCTTTAGCACCCAATTAGTCTGCATTAACAATCAAATTTAGGTTTAGAATCTCTTTCTACTTAAAAACCACTTAGCAGTTTTGTTTTGTACATATCCCTGTATTATCGGAGCGAGTTAATCTTTGAGCCTACAAACATTGTTTCGTGACAAAAAAAAAAAAAAAAAGATTCAAGGCAAGTTCATTGGTAAACCATACATTTATTTGAAGCCAGTATTATGCAGGCTTTCAAACATGTAGCTCTACACTCGTTCAAACAGTACAGAAAATACATTTTTTTTTTACTTACATAACATTCTAGCCTCTTCTGATGGTTACAGTTAGGGAGTTTTAAACACCCTGTTCGATAATTTTAATTGTGATTGAGTCGCACCCTCTTTTGCATTTTATTGATATTTTCTTTTTTCCTTTTAGTGTGTCTGGCAGTTGCTATGCTTTCTCTTGTTGAATGTTTTACAATGTTTTAAAGAGATAGTGGTAGTATATTCTATTATGAACAGGATTGACGAAAGTGACAAAAGCTAATTCAAAACCGTTCTTTTCTCTATCCAACTTTTGGCTGTTAAAATATTTTGGATCTTTCTTTGATTTTTTCTCATTTCGGCAATTTGCCATTTCATTTTGATTGCTTAAACATTGCTTTTTTGTGTGATAAAGTACTTTTCCCCTATAAGAATACATTTAGTTTGTATTTGAAAAATTGTTTTTTTTTTTTTTTTTTTTGAAAAACATGCTCATTTTCTTTAAAAAAATGAGCATTCTAAATAAGTTGCTATGCGTTGCTCACATTTTTATTAAGTACCATATTACTATTTACTCATCATGGAATTGTAGCTGTTTCTCAATATTTGTTAAAACTAATCTATAGAATTAAATATAGAGTCTGTAAGTAATTACAAGGTCACTTGCTAATAGCCCTTCTTAAGCTTCAAAGTGCAACGTTAAATAACAGCCAATCCCGCAATTACTCTGTTAGTATTTCTATCAATCGCTAATTCAAATCTTTGCTACGGAAATAAAAAAAGAAAAGTTAGCATTCTTAGCATATATGTTGCCATATTTAATTATTAATCAGATCGAAAATCACGAAAAGAATCTGAATATTTATTAAACAAAATATTTTCTTAGTTATAGTTTAAGAATAATGAAAAAATGTGCCTAAGAAAAATTATATAACTAAATTATAACAGAAAATTTAAAATTAAAATAAATATTGGGTAAGGAAATGTTATTTTTCACAAAATTTTCTTTTATTTTTCAATAAAGATCTTTAAACGTACATAAGATCAAATTTTTTCAATTCTTGTTTTTGTGTCATAGTTATTTTTCTTACGTTTTAGAGGTTAATTTATAGACTTCTAAGAAGTTGCTGTAGTTTTGTGTTATTCGAGAAAACTGTTTTTAGGGTTTATTTTATTAGTATAAGAGCTTCAAGTATATTTTATCATTTTGTTTTAAAAATCTTTTTTTCATTCTACTTTTGCATTTTCAATTATGATGGAAAAGGATGTCAGCATCCCAATTAATCTTTGCAACGTTTCTTATAATATCAAAAAATGTTTGGTTCATGTTAATTAATACAGTTTTCCAATTTTAATCTCCTTGAACCGTTTCAAATATGTGATATAAGCCGATGACATAGAAAGTATACAATTTTATTTCTTGACAATTAATAAGATAAGACTAGACTTCTCTAGAAAATTTACGAGTCCGGTAAATATATTTGGCGTCTCCTACTTTACTTTCTACAACATCCCACTGTGTCATTTTAAATGATATATAATCGCTGGTACGAGATAAGTTATCAGTGTGTGAGGCGTTCAATTTGAAATTGCAGACTTTTACCGAATGATTCATGGCTACCTGTGTTTTGTTTCCATTTGTGTGAAATGGGATTCTTCCAGACTCGGAAGAAGGTAAAAATATGTGTTTCACTTGGAAACTGTCCATTCAACTTTCCGTTCATTGGAAATTGTTCGTCGATTCCGGTTTCCTGAACAAAGCGGCCGATCAGTGCTTATCTGTATCGCTATAAAAACTGAAGCAGAGTAAATATAGAAGAAGGCGTCTTTTTTTAAGTGAAACATTTTTACGACCTCGTATTTTTAAAGTATGGAATTGTTCTCCTCCCAGTAAATGTTCTTGTTTGCGTTGCCCAACAAATGGATTTGTTTGCATGGTCATGACGTCGATGGGCAAAGGACTATCCAAAATTTGTCATTCTGTACCGAGGGTTTGCCAAATGGTTGTAAAATAGTCGAGGCATGAAAAGAGGATAAGGTGAGGGAAAATCTTGGCAACATTTCAAGACGTCTGTCAACGTTTTTTTAGGTCCGTTTCTGGAAAACGGAGCATGCTCAGTGCAAGACACACCTCGAAGACATGGCTGAGAATGAACTTTTCTATCATCGCCACAAATTACAGATCAAAGAATATAGGATACAACGTCGGAAAAGTTTACCAGCCTCTGCACATAGCTGGTGAGTTTGAACGCATTCCTTTTACATCACAGCGTCACTTCCATATTATTGCTAAGGTAAACGAGAAGTGACGTCCTTAGTTAATTACAACCAGTTTGTCTTACGGAATTACAGTTTACAATAAATATCATGCTTAAATGGCTGAAAAACAACGCGTATTGTAGAGAATTAAAACTTGGTATGCAACAACTTACTATTTGGGAAGAAATATTTTTCTCCTTCAAATTAAATATGGGGAACGTTTGAAATTTAAGTTACCATTCCAATAGACATTGGATAAAAAAAAATTCAATATTAATCTCTATGTAGGAATGTATTGGGTTGTGTGTTCAAACCAACTTGTATACTAAACATAATGAAAAATTATTTTCTTTCTATCAATCGGATAATTATCAACCCATTATCTTGACTTCAAGATTCGAATCTAGAATTAATTGAATTCCTTGTACAATTTTTAAAAATTTCTGTATTGACGTTATTTCAGGATTATTTTGACGGATTTCTAGAATTTCCAAAATTAATAACTGGCTAAAAAAGTATTCGCTTAAAATATGACAGATTTTACTATACATAATGCGGTAATATATCTCAAACACAATAGTTGGATTAATTCCAGTATCAAGGAAATATATTTTCTTTTGTATGATTCAATTCTTGTTTGACACGTTTTTGAAAAGAAAACTTTGAATGTTATTTAAATATTTTTAACTTAAAAAATCCTATTGTTTTTACTCTTATTTCGATTGTTCATAAAAGCTCTTTTGGTGTTCTTTAGGATGAGATCTTGAGTACGAAAGGATAATTATTTCAACAATTTTTCCTCAAGTGAAATAAAAAGAAAGAAAATTATACCTCTTTATTTCATAACACTATGGATTATCAAAGAGAAGTTTGTGCAGACTTTTCATAAGACTCCTACGAAATTATTTATCCTTCGTCTTAAAGAGAGACCACAGGAGGTAAAAAAAAAAAAGAGTTTTGTAAAAGGGTGAAACGATTTGCCGCCTGCATGATTGAGCGTGAAAAATTCTTACTGACAGGTCTGAACTTGAACTGTGATGAATGATCTTGAGCGTAATTTGTGTCGGAAAATCATTTAGAGTTACTGATCTTCAAAAATGAATATTTTTTTAAAAAAAGAACCTATATTATTATTGAATCCATTCAAAGGAAAAACTACCACACTAGTTTCAAACTTGGAACTATTATATCTTAACTAAATTTTGCGTTTTAAAGTTCATATGAATGTTTTGCATTTATTATTGATGAAATATGCTAATATTATATACTTTGGAATTAATCAGTGGCATGAAAATAACGTTTTACTTGCAATAAGTGAATATATTTTAATAACATATTTCTTAGAATTTTGATAAGTAATTAGAATTTGACAACGTAATTAGATTTTAAATAATGTTATGATAAGTAAAATTTTCCTGCGTAAAATCCATCCAGAAATTTGTATTTTTATGCTTGCTTTATGCATAAAGTAATACAATCAAAACACGTGTTTCATGTCAAATTTTTCCCCACTTTCTTCTATTACCAATACCAAAATCCATTTCTTGTAATTAATTACCTACACAAGTATCTATTCCATTCAAATATGAAAAGAATTTCGGAAGACATTTTTAGTTCGAAATGTTTTTAAAGGGCACGTTCTGTATAAAGGTCAACATTTTAGATGGACGCAAACGAAAGAAAAAATTCGAAATAAGATACAATATGAAACTGTACAAATAAAGGGAGAAAAAATATGAAGGATTTCATGCTGGATTTAATGTTTAATGTAATATTCAATGAAAGCATATGTGTGTTTATCATAATGCCATGATACAATTTTTAATGAACTAGTTATCTAAAATGTATACTAAAAATGTTCCAAAAATATGATTGCGTATTTTAAGAAAGTTTATAACATCATACTTTTTTATATGAATGGCCAGCCAGTTTTGCAAATCTTACACTCGTACCGATTGATATTTTGAGTTTTTATTCATTTATTTATATAGGTCCGTTTAACAAAAATAATTTATTGCAATGACTATTTTTGATTTAATTTCCGTGGGTGATATTTTTTAAGAATTCTGCGTTCTTAAAAGGTAAGCATTCGAAAACGTTCTACAAAATGGCTCACAGCATCCTAACATAGCGAATCAGACTTTGAAATTCTCCCATTGTCTCGAATAAATGTTTGCAAATTACATTTCGCGGGCTATTTAGTCAAATTTAACGAAAAGAATATGCAAATTTATGTACAGAACACATTTAAAGCTATGACATGTGTTTATTTCGATGAGGATCAACCATTTCACGTTTCAAAGCATTATTAAAAGCTTAGAATCGAAGTAAAATGAAACTTCACAACTTTGTTTTCTTCATTCAGAATATGTAATATAAAATTCGCATTGAGTGTGAAACCGAATAAGAGAAAACCTGCTTGTTTTAACTCAAACGGTGGGTGATATTCCTGTTTTTTGAAGGAATAGTTGCAGAAATAGCTGATTGCATGGCTTCTTAACCCAACAGAATGTAAAAATAATAAAATGCTTTAACATTTTCCAAGTTAGGGATTGTTTGGAAGTGAAAACTTTTAAATTCCTTGTGAGAATCAGTCAAAGCAATGGTTAAGTCGTTTAAATGTCGTTTACTTACTGCATTTAAATAAATTGGGCTTAAAAATGTTCATGGTAAATAATTAATCAAGTACTCACAGAGAAAAGGGATCGAGAATCTGTACGAGGCCGTTATCAATCAATGTCCATTCTTTTCCGATTCTCACACGAAAACATATATTCCATGTTATTTTATTAAACTCAACTTTTCTTTTAAATCTAAATGCTAAGTGTATGAATTCGGCTTAATTAATGATGGGGGGGGGGGGGCTTAATGTTTTATTTCCTAAGATTATCCTTCTTAAATTGCGGGAACAAGAGGGGGAAAAGGCGTCCTTCCGAAATGAATTCATTCTCACGCTTTTCCCAAAACAAAAGTTCTTGCAAATCTTGAGAGAAAAAGAATTCATGTATTATTTTTAAGGAAATACTTTAGATAGGCCACATGCGGAAGTTTGTAAATGTATTCCCCGTGAAAAGCAACGTACATTTTTTAACATTTTCTAAATTGCTGGAATTTTATTTTTGAGGTACTTTCTTCACTAAAGGTGAAAGAGTTTTCGTGAAAAATATAAATTTATATTTTACGAGTTATGTCGGTTCGTTATATTGTTAGAGATTCTTGGGAGTCTACGGTAGTTTGTGTTCGCTGTTTTATATAGAATTCGTATTTCTTTTAAGTTCTTTCTCACGCCTTTTTTTTTCCTTATAGTTAAAAGGTAATTTCAACGCTTTCCTTCTCAGACTTGAATCTAAATCGGTTTTTCTGCATAGCAAACACTTCACAAATTAGGTCATTTTTATATTTCCTACTTATAAACATTTTTGTATTTGCTAGCAGCATTTAGTTTTGCAGTTGATAACTTTAATTGCTAATTACATTTACTGGAGCATTTTTTATTAAAAGAGATCTTAACTTTCGAATTAAAAATTTAAAAAATATATACAGTGGGTTTTATGTTTCCAAAAAAATTTAGATGCTTTATATAACACAGACTTTAAACAGTATGCACTAATGAAAAATTCAGAAAAATAGTTTGAAGTAACTTTTGTACGAACCAGTTTTTTACACACAAAAAATTTTAAAGAAAATTAAAAATATTTAGCATTCAACTTACTTTGAAAGTATGGATTTTAATTCTGTATGATTTTCGCTTTTCTGATTTTTAGTTTCAAGTTTGTATTAATGTTATAGTCTACTGCACATATTAGAAGTTTTTAATTTCTTATCTAACTGGTTTTTATCAACAAATTTCGATGATTCTATCTGGAAAACAGTGATACTATCGTAGAGCTATTTTTCATGATGATTCAAAAACGTACAAACAAATATTCTGAAGAACGTAATGGATTGAACTTAAAATGTGAGTTCAAAACATTCATGTACGGGACTCATGTAGAAGCTTTTACTTTGGCTTAGAATTTTGGAGAGAGGGTTTCATACTCGTCTGGGGTTAAAAATATTAGGTGCTCGTGCTGCTTCCGAGCAATCGATCGACATAAATAAATCACTAAAAAATCTTCTCTTGTGGGCCAAATCGGTACATTTTATTTATTGAGAAAGAGCGTAATCGGCAGAAAAAGCAATTTTTATTTGAATGAAATGTTTTTTTTTTTTTTTTTTTTTTTGGATTCATGTTGATGAAACATAAATAGAAACAAATAATAAAAAGAGGAAAATCAATTTTTTGAAGTCTGGAGCTATTTCTGGTTCGTAGGAACATATTTATCATAAAACCGATGTTTACCAGAAAAAGACATTTCCACTTAAACCCATCGTGTATTAAGACAAAGATTTAAGGGAATATGCAGGTTGAAATATTGTTATGTTAGATTCGATACTAGAGGATTTACTGGGAATTCTAATATCGTAAATGCTTATACTGATTCGTTTCCACAAATTCTTTTTCATCCATTCAAACACTCTCATTTGTTATTAGTCTGTAAACATCTGTAGTGTATCCAAGTTAGAACAGACACCTGTATTAGTGTTTTTAATAGAGAATGTGTTTAACTAGTTATCCTTTTGCGGAATAGGATGAAATCCTTCCATAAATATGTATAGAACTATACATTTTTTCAAATAAAGATATGGAGATGAAATGATTTCTATCGAAAATTATGTCTGATGGTCATCTCAAAATTGGCGGGTTTAAGGAAACTGGAAGGATTAAAATTATTTCTTCTAACTACAAGTGACTATTGAGGACTGAATGCAAAAGAAATATTCCAAAGAAAAAGAAGAAAAGTTAGTTTGAAAGAGAGCGTCGCGCTTATGAAACTCGTTGAAAAATATGCTGATCTCTTTTGTCAATTCCTTTCAATTGAATGAAAGTTTTGTGAAAAAAAAATTTTTTCACACACACACACATACTACTACTAAACTTAACTACTCAATTCAAATTCTTTTATCAGGAAATTTACTTTTCCTTATAAATCTTTGCAAAATTGAAACTTTAAGGACTGCACGTGACCAGTTTTATCTTTTTAGTTCAAAACTTTGGGTTTCCTAGAAATAAGAGAATTTTTTATTCTTATCGGATTAATAATTTTGTCTGCAAATCACTTCAACAATTAAAGGTGCTGCGGTAACCGTGGGGTCATGGTCGTGAACTAGTGACTTGATCTGTCGAGTCCTGGTGCCACTGAAGATTCTAATGGTGTACAAATTGAGTTGAGTGTCGTCCTCATCCCTTGATCAAGGGAACAAATGAGCTTCGGGTCACTTCAAATTAATAAGAAAAATCCCATCGAGTCTCACTAACTGAATTCTCATGTCTGATGTATAAAATTGAAACTCATTTCTAAGTGGGGATGAGTTTTTATTTTGTTTCAGTTTTAATGGAGGAAAATAAATAACACATTTCTTAGTAAAAAAATGTTCCGAGTGAACAAAAACTCTGAAAAGGCTTTCATATTTAACTAACAATATGTCAGTCTTTTAAATTAATTTCTAAATCAATGTCGTTTTATTACCTCTGTCTTTGACAATACCAATTATTAAAACATATCAGTTCTTGAGAAAGAAAATTTAAAACAAAGTTTTCTTTGTTTCCTGACATTTAGTACACCATTATAGAATTACTAGCTCGAAATAAAATTTATGACAGCACCAAAGAGCTTTTTTATATATAAGTTCCATTATAGATCAATGTTAAAGTCCCTTCTGCTAAACTGACCTTTTTGTTTCTTAAAAGGAAAGTGAAGAAAAAATAGATAGAGAAAAGCTCTTCAGATAAAATTACCAAGGTGTGTCTGTACTATAAATATTTTTCTTTTATTTCGACACAGATATAGTTTTATGAGAACAAAGAAAAAAGTCAAGTATTCAGTAACTTATTTACTGTTCTTCTTAAAAAGATTTCTACAAATTCTACTCTTCAGGATACGTTGTATAAGAACTCAAAAGGTAAATGGCGAATTTTCCTAACTACAAATTAGGTATAGCACAAATTTATATTTAGTTTTCTTATATATATATTATACTTGTACAATGTACACAAAGTCTTAAAAAAATAATCCTTAACTGATACAACGAAAAATAAACATACCGAGATATTAAATGAAGAGTAAAAAAATCCAAATTTATTCCAAAATACTATTTGAAATTTCAATTACAATTTGTGCTGCCCATTTTTAAAGCTTAAATTAACGATTACTGTTATGCATAGAAGTCTGAAGGGGATCCTATATAAAGCAATGATTAAAACTATATCACTATCCTAAATCAGTTACAGCTTTAGAAATCACTAGCTGGTATACCCGTTCTTCGCACGGGTGAATTGAAAAATTAAACAATACAGATTGAAGAATAAAGAAGTTTTTAATGAGTTAATTTTACGTGAATTACAAATTAAACAAAACAAAAAAAAGCTTTTTGTGTCTCAGCTAAACAAAAAAAAAAAAAAAAAACAAAAAAAAAACAAACATATTTGTTAAATTTTAGGTCTGCAGATCTAATATCTGATAAAAAGGATTTTTTTATTTATAACGACCTGTAACTCTCTTGCGGGTTAGTTTTTGAACACACCTTCCTAAGCTGATCTCTACTTAGCAAAAGTAACACATTGTTACAAATTTTGTGTAATAAACACTTAAAATGATTTATATCTGGGTGTGTAATACGTTAATATTACTTTATGATGTATTTATAATATGTTAAAATTCTAATACTCGGACAGACCACTCTGCTGTAAACGGCGTCGAATGGTACGCGCAGACACTGAATGATGCGTTACAGACTCAATGTGCTGTGCTATGGTTCGTGATGTGACTGAGCGATCCGTCACTGCCATGCGCACAATTTGCCTGTCCTTACGTGAAGTGGTGCACTGAGGTGAATGCAATCGACCACGTCGTACCCTCCTGCATCCAACGGTCACATATCCGCATTACAGTTGTTTGGTTTCGTCCAACCGATTTCCCTGAAAGATAATCGACAATCTCGGTAGGCCACTATCCTTCCTCTGTCGAACTCGGATACTTGATCAAAAGCTGATCGCTGTTTTCTACGAGACCTAACTGATCGTTATTTGAAAAAAAAACACAAATGCCGAACTTGAAATCGTCGAAATCTCCAAGCCTTATATAGCACTTTGAGGTGGCGCTACAGGCGCGCATGATGTGTGTCTGCGCTGAAATTCTAATAATTTGCATATCTCACCTTCGCTGATGCATGTTGTAAATTTCATGTTATTTGCCTGCTTCCTTCAGGGTGTTATATTTATGGTGGTCAGTAGGGGTAGTTCCTTACTTTATAAAGGCGATTCAATGAAAACATAGCGAAATGTTTGCGATAGAGCCAAGTGGGTATCATTTCTGGCAATCTTGTGGGCAACTTGGTGATTGATTGAATGGTGCAGAAGTTGATATGTTGTAGCGTCACCTGGTAGAGAGCTGAAACGAAGAGAATAGCACAAAAACCTTTTCCCCCAAAAAATGCATATGCATGCCAATTTTCATAGTGATCGGTTGAACGGTGCTGGAGTGAAGCGAGTTCATATGTACAAACATCCATTTATATATAGATAATAGTTATCCATTTTAGTCCAATGTGTGACTTTTTCCTTATATTGTCTTAACAGTATCATGTTTCATGTTCTTGGTAGTTTTACTAATGACTTAGCTCCTGTTTGCTTTGGATGTTATTAGTTATAAATTTTAATTTTGTTATCATGTATATATACACTGTTGTTTGTTAAAAATGCAACACCATGAAGGAAACATCCGAATTAAATGAACTTTGCAGCAAATATCAATTATAGAATGTTACGTAAAGTAGTAAAGTTTTAGAGCTAACCCGCATGTGTGGAGTGTGCAGCGCCCTGTGAACTCATGCTGAAAGCGTATAAATATAGGGCTGCAGCGGGAGGTCGTTTGTGCATTAAATTTCATTTAATTCGGATTCCTTCATGGTGTTTCATTTTTTACAAACAGCAGTTTATATATATATATATATATATATATATATATATATATATATAACACACACACACACATATATATATATAACATACATATATATATATATACACATATGTATATATATATATATATACATATATGTATATATATATATATAACATACATATATATATATACATTTATGTATATATATATAACACACACATATATATATATATATATATAACATACATATATATATATATATAAAACATACATATATCTATACATAACATATATATATATATATAGATACACCAGTATTTTTCGTTATAACTTTGTTGCATCTAACATCGCTAGCTGTTCATATAAGAAAAGTTTAGTATTTTTCAGTAAAATTATTCAAGGCTCCATAATTCTTTTTTAAAAAAATAAATTAGGGACAGTAATATATTGAAAGTTAATATTATTTTCTCTTTCGAATTACATTATTTACTTGCATTTAAAAAAGAACATCTGTTTTTTGAGGCTTTAATTTTAATATATTTAAAACAGTGAAATTTTTGAATTTTTTTAATTTTTTATAAATTTCTGAATTATTTTGAATATTTTTTAATTATTTCATTGTACTTATAATTCTTGGGTTTATAGAAACAGAAGTTAAAGTGAAATTTAAAACCTGACTCTTTGTTGAGTTTTTAAAATTATTTTTGTTATTTTTTTTTATTTAATTTATTTGCAAAACTCCTCATGCTCCGCAAAGCATAACATGAGGCTTACAGACGTAAGTGGTAACTCAATTAAATCATAACAAAACAAATTTGGAAGAAAAAAAAAAGAAAAAAAAAAAAA
>BMAV01026842.1:792697-815868 GCA_019973955.1 Trichonephila inaurata madagascariensis
GCAATTTTTAGGTAAGTTACCTCTATCTTGTAATGGATTTAGATATTTCTATCCATTATTTCCTATTGGTTTTTGCTCAGTGTTATTTACAAAAAAAGGGGGAAGGTTGGCTGGCCAAAAAACATGTTCAACCCCACTTTTATATAAATTATTTTTTATATAATAACTGTCCTAAGTCAGTAATTCTCATAACACTGCAGCATCCATTTTATATTTATTATCTAGATTACTCTTTTGTCCTTCATTGTGTGATTTTCCTGCTGTCTATGTGTTTGTCGAATGTTATTGTATGGATGTTATCTCTTGTTAGTAGAGAATTGGCCTATATATATATATATATCGTTCAAATTTTCAATCGTTAATAAAATACTTTCTATTCATCCATTTAAGTTCAATTACATTTTTTAAAATTTGTAATGGAGGACACTTGATGTTAATATAGTTTTTTTTAAATATTAATTAATTAAATTAAAAAATGAATAAATAGTAGCACAAGCCAACATAATAGTCCAACAGCATGTATAGAAAAGAATCTTGTTTGTTGTGTCCTTGGAGCGCAAAGGATAGCGCTTTGGACTTTTAATCCAAAGGTCGTGAGTTCGAATCCCGCCTGGGTTGGCCTAATTTCTTAGAATGTGATTTCTTTTTCTTCAATACTATTTATTAGAATAATTAAATTTAATTAATGAATAAATATTAACAAACAAACAAAATAATCCAACACCCTATGTAGAAAGGAAAATCGCTTTCTCTATTTTGTCACTTAATATTGTGATTCAGTTATATGTATATACATATTTTTATTAAATGTAACTATTTAATAAAGAGTAACAAATTGACTTAATTGATGCTTAGGAATTGACTTAATTTTTTTATGTTTATATTACTTGTTTTAATAATTTATTTAAATTTACTGTGTGTGCTTGAAGTGATATAATATAAACATAGTAAAAATTAGACAATATTCTTTTATTACATCAGAATAGTTTCTGAATCAATTTATGATTATTTTCCTATTCTATTTAAAATTAGTTCATGCCAATCCCTCAATGGGCAATTTTCCATTTCGTAGCTATTGGAGTGTTTCAAATTTGTCAAATTACTCGGTAAATTATATTTCCGTTTCTAGAGCTTTTTTTGAGGAGAAATTTAAAAAAAAAAAAGAAAAAGAGGATCGATAGCGATTTCGATGAAAGCGTGGGAAAAACGATGCCGATGATAGCGACGACACAGCCAAAGTTTCGAATATCCGATGAATCATCTCGGCGATTCATCTCATTTGTTCTTTTTATGGTGGGAGGAATAATTTTTTGAAAACCGCTCAAGAAATGGATTGGGTAATTTAATAGGGGTGTATAATAACTTGGATACCTTCCACTTCTCGTAACTGAATCAGATCTTTGCTCCTTTCAAAAATGTTATGAGGGACCCATAATGATTTTTTGATGTACAATGACGCAATGAAAGGATTATGCCGTATACAGTCCTTCATCCATTACAATATTGGAATAACCTATGGGATTACACGTCCAAAGCGAAAAACCAAGCCTTTGTTATATTTTCGAATAAATGATGGTGTTTTTTGATTTGGCAATATGTTTTTGTTCCCTTTCTAAGGGCCAGGTGGCCAAAGGTGAAAGTGCTTGTGGCCGCTCTTGAAAATCCTGCAACTCCAGAGGTTAATCATTGTTCTGCTTCTGAAAGGTGAGAGAAGACATTTAAAGGCGGCATAGTTAAAAAATAGTTATAAATTTCCATTTCTTTGATAATATTCTGATTGTGAAGAAATTTCATGAACTTAATTTTTAAGTACAAATGGAAAATATGAGTTATTTTACACTTTAAAACATTTATTATTTGTTAATAAGATGTACAATTTTGGAGATTTTCTTTTGTAAAATATTAATTCTTAAGAAAATTTAGTTTCGCAAGTAAAATTTTTTGAATTATTTTACTTAATTTATTATTATTTGTTTTCATTTACAGAATGTTCAGATAATTTTTTGAAGAAAAAACACAAATCCACATTCACAACTAATTTTCATTTGAATTGTCAAAGATGATTAAATGTTTATAAAATAATTTTGTTAAATTAGTTAATTTTATTAAAGAAATAATTTCCAATAAAATTGAACAAAATAATTTTTATCGATGCTCTGTTACAAAAAAAAAAAAAAACAAAGAATCAACCAAATATTTCTTTTTGTGTACGTAGACACTGTCAATTACACTAAGTCAATTGGATTTCTCCAATTGAAATTGCTGTCATGTATTCTATGCATGTTGTATACATCATTTAATTGTTTTAGTATCGATTCGTCAATGTTTTCGATATTGGTTGTAAAAGATGAACATTTTTTTTCTTTCCCTTGTTTACATTTTTTATGTTTGCGTTAGGGAATCCTTTGGCGTTATGCCAAGAGCTAAAAGAGTTCGTTAACGGCAAGTCTCAAAATATATATTTTGTTTCTCTCATTACAAAAGAGAAAGTGACGTATTTTCGCTGCATGCCTTCCAAACCACGGAAGAATTGTAGACGAATAAAGCTCTCAACAATTGTGATTAGAGATA
This sequence comes from Trichonephila inaurata madagascariensis, assembly GCA_019973955.1. NCBI lineage: Eukaryota > Metazoa > Arthropoda > Arachnida > Araneae > Nephilidae > Trichonephila > Trichonephila inaurata. The sequence continues at coordinate 795,269 of BMAV01026842.1, forward strand.
TTTATCTGATAGAAAACAGACAGCTCGGGTGATATTTCAACTCGGTCATTCGTTTCTTTAACCTAATGACGATCCATTGTGTTTGGAGAAAAGGTGGCATGATTCATTTTTAAGTGGCATGGACCACGAACCAAGTTTTATTTAGTTTTCAAAACAGGATTCCACTCCATCAAGTTTTATTAATACCACTGGAATAATGATCAAGAAACAGTTATCTCTTTAACGATACACTAGAATCTCGATCACCTCTATTCCGTAAACAGAAGATTCTATTTCAATGAATCCATTATTCTTGATTCAGTTTCGTTAGTGTCAGGCAATCTCTACATATTCTGTTCTCTACTCCCTTTCCTTTTCTCCAAGATATTAATGGAAGTCTATTTGTAGATTGAAGGAACGTCATTTAAAGGATGATCAGCAGAGTGACTCGTCGGAAGAAGATCCAGATCCCCCGAAAATATGTCTTGAAAGGTAATCAAGAAATATTTCTCTGGCTTCACTTTATCAAGTTTGCACGGAAAAATTTTTAAGTAGGGTTACCACTTTTATAACATTCTTTAGAAGGGGATCTTCTGAATATTGGGCGTCATTTTCTAATTACAAATACGTTATTGGCAAAAATGCAATATTTTCAAATAACATTCTTCAGGCAGTTATTTATTTTTCTTATAAATCGTGATGACTTACAAACAATGTCTTCGAACATTCGTCTTTAATGTTTCATTTGATTGCAATACATAACGAAAAATTAATGGATGGCTAATTCATGTGCAAATCGATTGAATTTGTAACTAGATACATAACTTTAGGTAAATCGAATATGTGACTTAATCGAATATGTGATGGGTTTTTTTTTCAAATTTTAAATTAGTTACTCCTCAACAAAAGTGAACGGGAATTTTTATACCGTATTCAGACACTTTCAAAAATTAATTATGTTTATTTTTTCTTTGTAACAAAAATGCAGTTTTTTTCTTGTTTTTCTTAATTAAAAATCAAAGAATGGTTGAAAAGAAGTCGTAAATGTTAATTTTTATTATTTTTTTTTGGGGGGGGGGGCCGCTTCAAAACTTTTGAAAATGTCATTTAAAAACGAAGTTTACATGTTTCAAAACATAATTTTAAAGGCAAAGTAAAATGTTATTTTCAAGATGAAATATGAATACAAATGTGAAAAAATGGCATAAAAACTTCTTTTTATGTATATTCTTCTCAAAATAAGACAATGATAGTTATTTTTATTGTTCTAGAATAAGTTGGATTATTATTTTTAAAAAATGTGAGAACTATTAAATTTTCTCTTTGAAAGGCTACTTTGAATAACTTTTACGATATTCTATTAAATTTTATCATGCATTAATAAACATTTTAATTAAAGAAAAAAATCATTATTTTCCAAATCCAAAAAAAGCTCCCCTCAGTACGTTAATATTCTGTCTGTTCGATTGAGAAAGAAGAAAACTTGTTCATTATGATTTCTTCTCTTCTTTGCGTTGATTCCCATGAGTTCCTCTCTCGAAATTCGATCACTAAGTGAAAATCCTTTCCACTGAAAAACTAATGACAAGATTTTCAAGAATTTTTTTTGGAAGAGTGATAGAATTTCGAAAATTTATACCTGTTTATTTATTTCATTTTACAATTGTTCATTCATTCTTATTCAATATTTGCCAGTGGTTTTTATAGGGAAAATTTTTTGTTTAGAGATTAAATTTTTAGTCATTTCCAACAAATGTAGTTTAAAAATTTATTTTATTATTTTTATTTTTGATAATATCCTTTTTTACTGGAATATTTTAAAAATATATTTCATCTTAATAATCGATTACGGTTTAAAAATTTAATATCCTAGTAATTTCTATTCATACTAAAATGAATTACATTTCACCCATGTGCTACAAAAAATATTACTTTTTGCATCATTTCTTAAATAAAAAAGATGATTCAAATACTTTATCATATGAAAAATATTTTATAAATAAAATCTAGTTTCTTTGCTAAATAACAAATGCACTTGTTAAATTTTTTTTATAAATCTAATATTTTTAAACTACGGTTTTTAAAAATAATATTTTATTTTTTCTTATTTTATAAATAATTTATTATGTCTAAATTTTGATAGTAAACTTTACATCTCTCTGCTATTTTTTAAACAATATAAATTTATTCCCTTCTTTTGAGATTTTACAGAGAAAGAATTCGTCTTATTATTTTGAAAACGAATAAATGTAATTTTTATTTTTCATCATGACAAAATTGATTGACGAAATTTGGTATATAAATCATGATTTTTTATTTTCAAAAAAAAAAAAAGGTATGATATATATATATTTGTTTGAAAAATTAAATGTTAAGGTGGATTTTTTCAGAATTTCCAAGCCTACCTATGCAGAAAAGATTATATAGATGAAGGGAAAAATAAAATCCCAAAAATGATGGGCCCCAAGAGGTCCTTTATGGTTAAAAGTGAAAAAGTAGTTTTTGTCATAATAACATTTATTGCGCTGACATCCTAAATATTAACAAAAAACATCAGAGCTTCTTTCGTGTTTCAAAAAATAAAAATCAAGTTGGAATTTATGGGAAAACGGAAGACATCTTGTATCGGAATGAGGGGTATACTTTGTACTACTCGCTACTTAGTATATTCACTTATTAGTAATCTTCACTTTGGGTTATTTAGATTGTAGAAAAATAATTATTTTAAGCTTAAAATTTTCTAACCAAAATTAAGAATTTGTCCATTTTTTTTGAAAAATCACCCCTTTTGTGGCAATATCGAAATTATTTTCTCTATACCATAAAACATCTTTTCCGCATAGGTAGGTTGTATTTTCCCCCTTTCTAAGTAACCGTCATTAAAGGTCAGTTAAAATATTTGACATATTCCTAAAATTCTCCAATCTATTCATATATAAGCACAAAATCTCCTTGTTTTCAACAATTTCTTTCTATTTTAGCTCTTAAATATGGTTTCTACATTAACTCCTGTCTACATATTTAGATTTTCAATTAGTAATTAAGAGTTAAATATATGTCATTTTTACAAAATTAACCATAAGTATTATATATCTCTTATGGGTCTTTTAATGTGCATATGTGGCTTGCCATTGGAGAATATTCTTTAAAATCATTTTATATGTCTAGTTATAATTTGGATTCTTGGTTTCAATCTCAAATTGTAGAAATACAAATAGTAAGTAGATGGATTTGTTCTTTTGATACATTCGGTTTCTCTGAAAGTAAAGAACATTTTGGATTGAGCATTAGAGTTAGTTAACGAGAAGAAACCCATGGAGAGAGAACAAAATTAAATTTCTTTCTTTACTCGCAATTCAAATCCAACTTTTATATATATATATATTTAGTATGAAAAGCACGAACTTTACATATACACTCTTCATGACAAGTTACAAACCAATGGTAATTATATGCATAGAAGTACTTGAAGGATTTTTCTGATTCCAAATAAAATAAGAGAAGAGAAAAGTATTCGTTTTTTATTTTTGTTTTTGAAAGATACTAATTGAGTACTAACATCCAATCTAAATTAGTCCAAGGCTACTTCTTATCAGAAGAACATTTAGGATTTCCTTGTAAGACTTTTTATATTTACTGGTGTAACTAAAGGAGATCATTTGAGAAAAATACCGATAGTAATTTTATTATTAGATATTTTGCTTCATCTGAAGTTTTAACTCTAAAACAACAAATATTTGCTTGTGAAGACTTATAGCGTGTACTTTCAAAATGATTTATACTGCTTAAATTACTAGTCCTACAATTTGAATATTAAGCAGTTGAATCAGAATACGATTACACATTTAATCCACATAAATTTTAATTTTTGAATTTCATTTGACTCTACCGTTGTGTTAAAAAAATTGTAAACATATTTTTCCTTAAGGTTTAAGTATTTGAGGAAAGATAAATATATATAATTCCCCTTTGTAACAACACTATCAAAAAGAAAAGAAAAATGAAACATTTAAATGTACAGTCATTTTGTTCATCTATTTGTTGTATTTTTGTACATCAATTCTTTCTCTTTCATTTATTTGCTTACAAAAATTAAAAAATTCGCGCATTCTTCACTGTGCACAAAACATTCAAAATTAGGAATGTGAAATAAATTTGATATTTATTTTGCAAATTCATCACAGCGAAAATAAACGTATGTCAATGAAATGAATAAATGGATTAATTTAAATGTATATATTTTTAAAATAAGCTTCAATTCACTCAGCATGATTTTTCCACGACTGCATTCTTCCTTTTTACAAAAGTAATAAATGTGAATTTCTTGACTTACGCTGTATTGTTTGTAATGTCGTTTATATTTATCACCTCCTTTTTAGAAGTAAGTTAAGAAAAAATAGTTTTTTTTCCCTTTATGATCATTATAGATTTGAATAATGCATGGAATAGATGTTTTCTATTAGAGATTTTCTCTCAAACATCCAATGTACACTGGTGTAAGAGATTAAGAGTTTGCAGACTTGATCGATTATCTCTAGAACTACTGCGCCGATTTAAATGAAATTTGATATGTACAAATATTGATACAATGCAAAAAATAACCCTTTAACAATTGCAATACACACGCATGATCGTGCGTAACACTCGTTGAAGTTGGAAGGAATGAAACAGCGGTTGCGGGGAATAAACAAAAGAAATGGGTTCATAGGAGTTATGGCCCCCTCTTACAGCTATACAGGCCTCGCAGAGTGATGTCATACTTAAAATAAGGCAGTTTATCAGTTTTTGTGGCAGTTGGCCCCACTCGTTCAGCAACGCTGTTTTCATTTCCTGGATGGTTCTCGGAGGAGGGTTGCGAGTTACAATTGCCCTATCCAGAGCATCCCAGAAATTCTCTATAGGATTGAGGTCTAGAGACCTGGCCGGCCAATCCATACGGCGAATATCCTCCCTCTCAAGAAATTCGTTGACCAGAAGAGCTCTTTGTGAAGAGCTATCATCTATAGAGTTATCCTCCCTATATACCTCGCAACAGTCACAAATCCTTTTTCAAAGACATGGAGAGGTGCACGGCCATCCAACATGATGCCTACCCAGCCATTAAACCTTCTCCGCCATAATTGTCGATTTTGTGGCCATTGGAGTGTAAGTAGTGGGTCCCTGGTTCTCTCCATATGAACGAGAATCGGTGTTTAGGCTGAAGAGGGACTCGTCGGTGAACAGAACGGTCGCCTGTTGATCCATATTCCAATCTCTGTGCTGACTGCACCATGCTATAAAATTTTTTTCTCCTGTTCGTAGACGTGAGCGGGACGCAAACAGCAGGACTTCTGGCAAACAACCCTCTCTCATAAAGAAACAGTCACCCTTGATACACGGGCTCATGTGGCTGCGTACAAGTAAAGAGAGAGCCGAGAAACTGTAGCCCCTTTATTACGCATAGCTATAATCAGCAAATGGCGATCTTTTCTGGCCTTCGTGGCTCTTGGACGACCTTTCCCAGGGTGTCTCTTGATGGATCCAGTATCCTGGAACTGTTTCCATAAGTTACACACGAAGCTGGGAGTTAAACTGAACTCTCTACAAATCTGGACTTGACATTGGCGTGCTTCTAGCCTCCCCACAATTCGCCACCTCATTCCATCATCTAAACGGTGGTGGTTACTCATTTTTACTGTTACAATTTGAATTGAATGATTGCTACAACGATTGTACAAGAATTGTATTTTATCTATAAGTGGTTTTTCATTCAGCTCAGTTCTTTTGATGCAATTCGATAAAATAAGCAAATTCTTTTAATTTATTTCACTAGTGAATTTTTCAACTTTCTTCACTCATAAATAACTTTACGTTACTGCTTCACAGTTTCTGTATAATGATAATAATATTTTTGTTTCACGTCACTTTTGTAACTAATTCTTGAATGAAATGGGATCATTGATGATGTGACTTTCCATAGATTTTGAAATATATATATGCGTAAGCTAAACTGAAGGAATTCGTATCACGAGAGATGCTGTTGGCGATTTCCATGAAAAGCATTAAAATTAAAGAACTTTACAAGCGTAACAGACTCCGAAATATTCTGTCAGCTGAAGTTTGATGCCGGGATTAATTAGGTAACGGTGTTATCTACAGTGAATAACTTGTTTTCCTATGGCTCGAATACGAAATGAGTGCACGAGTCATCACTTCGGTAATTATTTGCCAAAGTGACAAATGCATTCAGTTTTGCCTGAAATCAAAAGGAGTTTAACAATTTTGTTTGGGATCACACACACAAAACGGATTGAATTGATTTATATTAAATGAGTAATAATTTTCTCTCTCTATATAAAAAAGGTTTTCGTGGTGCTTATTTATACATAAGATATAGTTAACAAAAACGGGCCGTAAAATGTTGAATTTAGAACTACATAATACAAGTAAATTACAGTTTTACAATTTGAGCAATGAGTATGAACAGCTGTAGAATTTGTACAATGGAGATTGGTCTGCCGTTAGGCGGACAGAGGGTAACCCCCCTCCCCCCACTCTCCTCTCCTAGTTTTTATATAAAATGTATGTTTCTGTAAATAAAAAGTATGCAGATATTTTATTAATTTTTATTTTTGCCTATTAGTAGATAACTTACTTACACTGCTGGCCACCGTAAATGCAACACCATGAAAGACAAGAGATAGCACAACAAAATTTATTTTGTAGATAACATGTTGACCAAGTAACAAACAATTAAATTTATAGACTTCTGTTCCTGCCAGACTTCTGTTCCAGAGTAACATCCATTGTTGGAGATCACCACTGCCACATGCCTCGGCATTGATTCAAAGAGACTTTGGATGTGTTTTGGGGGGTACAGTAGACCAAGAAGCTTCCACACGTTGCCAAAGTTGATCTGGTGTGGCAGCTGGGGTTGTAATCTAGGTCAATCGTTCAGCAACCATAGACCACATGTTTTCTATCGGCGAAAGATCCGGAGAGCGAGCCGGCCAGGGAAGCAATTCAATCTGGTGATTGACGAAGAACCTTTGGACAATGCGTGCCACGTGTGGTCGCATATTATCCTGTTGAAATATGGCTGTGACCAAGCCCTGAAAGTAATAAAGGACGACTGGCTCCAACACCTCAGAGATGTAGCGCTGGCTGTTTAAAGTACCGGCAATGCGTACTAGAGGAGTGCGAGAGTGATATCCAATACCGCCCCATCCAATACATCCCCGTGGCGGTGCATAACACATCTGTTCAGCATCCTCTCTCCACAGTGTCTCCAGACTCGAACGGCAGAGACGTCTGTGGTTCTGCGTCAAGGGTAGACCAAGCAACGGACGCCTTGCGAACAGACCACTCTGCTGTAAACGGCGTCGAATGGTACGCGCAGACACTGAATGACGCGTTACAAACTCAATGTGCTGTGCTATGGTTCGTGATGTGACTGAGCGATCCGTCACTGCCATGCTCACAATTTGCCAGTCCTTAATTGAAGTGGTGCACTGAGGTGGATGCGATCGAGCATGTCGGTCCATCGTACCCTCCTGCATCCAACGGTCACATATCCGCATTACATTTATGTTTGGTTTCGTCCAACACGACTACCGATTTCTCTGAAAGTTAATCCACAATCTAGGTAGGCCACTATCCTTCCTCGGTCGAACTCGGATACTTGATCAAAAGCTGATCTCTTTTTTCTATGAGACATAACTGATCGTTTTTTGAAAAAAAACACAATTGCCTAACTTAAAATCGTCGAAATCTCCAAGCCTTAAATAGCGCTTTGAGGTGGCGTCACAGGCACGCGTGATGTGTGTCTGCGCTGAAATTCTAATCATTTGCATATCTCACCTCCGCTAATGCATGTTGTAAATTTCATGTTATTTGCATGCTTCTTTCAGGGTGTTGCATTTACGGTGGCCAGCAGTGTATTTTTTGATGAGAAGTGCTCATTTTATTTTTAGCTTCAAACTTCTGAACACGTAATGGTACTTTATGAACGCTAAGGGTGCTGACATACATAATTTATAAACAAAGGATTGATGCTGGGTGGTTAAGCGAATAACGAGAAGGTTAGGTGTAAAAATTAGAGCAGTGTTTCTCAAACTGTGAGGCGCGCCCCCCCCCAGGGGGGCGCGATAACCCTTCAAGGGTGGCGCGAGCATATCGAAAATAAAAGCTTAAAAAAATTAATTTACTGGAATGAAAAAAAAATACTTTCTGATATAATAAAAAAATACAAATTTACACTGATATGATTTATATATATCATCTGGTGAAAAAAGGTCATCAAAAATAAAAGATTCTACTTTGAACGCTCATTAGTTATCTTTGATCCTATAACTAAATAAAAAAAATATTTTGTTTGCTTTACTGTAATCCTACGATGAGAGACTTTTTATTACGTTCCTTTTAATCTAAAATATTACTTTTGCTGGCTTTCAAACTTACTGGTATGGTTACCTGCATCCCTTTTTTTTAGGGAAATTGTAAATTATATAATTCTGTTGCGTTTTTTTTTCACAATGTGAAAGAGTTTTATGATACATGTATAAGCATATTGAGCACTTTGAAAGATTAATTGACCCAGATTTAATTTAAGAGTATACTGAAACATATAATACAAAAATCGTTAATTCTGGGAAAACTGTTTATTTGTTACCAATGACCTTGACAGAGAATCCTCTAATATGACAGTCTTAATGGGAGCTAAAATGAATTGATAACATATCTCCTTTTTTGGGAGTGGCAAACGTTTTTTTAGAATCTTAAGGTACTTGTTTAGACCAAGTTCCCGGCACGACCACTATTTTTCAAAAATATTTTCTTGAACATGCTGCATTTTTCCCTATGAATAACTTAGTGGTTTTAATTTGATGTTGTACGACTGATTATGGTTTATAAATTAAAATGAGCAGAATATAAAAAAAGAATTGGGCATCTGTGATCTCTCTGAAAGGAAATTGAAGCTGATCAAACAAGGGAAACATTTGCTGAAATAATGCATATTAATCATGTTAGCGAAAGTAAATTTGAGAAAAGCAATAAACATGAAACGAAAGGAAAATTTTCAATAGCTACATTAAGAACCTTATCAAGAAAATATGAAGCCATAAGTGTACCGCAAAATGCATTTCACCCTGTCAAAAAGACACAAGCAAGAAAAAGTCCAACAGGATATTTTTCGATCATCAAAGGACATTAAAATTACAATAATGTGAACAAAATGTGACAGTTTTGCTTGCAAATAACTTACCTGTAATTTTAGCAAAAAGTTTCTGTGATTTGTGTCCTTTATTAAGGTCACGCACATTTGGAACAATTTAGTTCAGTTTTATTGGATATTTTCTCAAATTATGAAAGACAAATAGAAAAATCCTTGAAATAGGTAAGTATATTTTCTCTTAGTCAAATTATTCACTGAAATTGTGATTTTTATCTTGTATATTAAAAATAATTATAAAAAAAAAGAATTGGGGTGCTTCACTCCTCGCGACCATTAACGTTGGTATCGAGTGCACCAATGATCCAGGGCTTTCTCGCTTTAAATATTAAAAAAATAACACAATTGCTATTCATTAGAGTTTTATATTCTTTTTTTATTACTTAACATTTATTCTAAATGCTAATTCTGCGAGGCTTTAAATTACAGTTCGTTCAAAACCGTTTATAATATGAGTATTCATTTCAATAAATCATTTTACATTTTTGTATACATTGTCATGCACTTAGTTTTACTCTCCTTACAATTAAGCTATTATATCAAGAATAATATATTATCATTTTTTTAAAAAATAAACTCGTGTTATATATATATATATAAGAGTGGGTACTTCAGCCAGTATAAGAACAAGTTTAATAATTATCAGTGAGCAAAGTTTTTCAAAGTAGGCTAAAAATTAGAAATTGACACTTGAGTTATTTTTTGATATTTAGCTCAGATTTATATTTTGTCTTCAAAGTAGCCATCGCAGAAAATCCGGATTCACAAAGGTATGATGTTAAAAATGGTAATAGTATACGAAATGCTTTTGTTTTCAGTGCAGAAAATTCAGCATCCACCTCTATCCAGAATTCAAAGAGTGATTTATTACAAAATTGCCCTTTAATTTCGTCATTGGATGTGAACTCTATGAAGATCTCTTTTTCGGCAGTTGAGAGCCCTTCTGAAGTATTTTGAAATGGATCCCTAACTCATTTGTAACTTACTATCAATTTGCCTTCGTCTGTGTACTTGTTGATGCTTTATTATCGTCGAAAGCTCACTGCGATTTAAAAATATATCTATAATTTTGTTTTAATCCACTGCCGTAAATACTTAATACCGTGAATTACAATTAACGCATGAATTATGAAATGTACATTCAAGAGAGATTCGGTAGCTAATCGATTCAGCCAAGACTGACTAGAATTGTACGAAGTACAGCATTTTTACATGTTTTGTGCAGACGTCTGTTAGGTTGCCTAGACTCACATGTACGTTTGCGAGAATGCCAGATGTAATGGATATGATAAAGAGCAACATAGATTAGGCTATTTTTTAATGACATTTGTACTTTTAGAAATGGATCTTGAAGGAAATAAATCTTTAATTAAATATTATTTCTCAATCTGTTTCAATTTAAAAATTACAGAAAGAAAAATAACATAATTAACCTATTACTGAAAGGTATATCTATCTATCTATCTATCTATCTATCTATATATATATATATATATTGTTACGTAGATCCGAGGGTTCGAGGATTTTATGCAAAACAATCACAAAGAAAATAAACAGTTCTTTAAGAGCGATGCGAATTTATTATCAAAAATCCAATCCTTTAAATACAGGATTCAGCAGCGATATTCACAGAGTAAATATCCAAAGGTCTTCACACCTTCAACAGCAATCAAACACAATAACAGTGTTTAAAAATACACGTAAGTAAAGATTATTCACAAGCACAGCCGAGCTAATCAAAACAATCCTCACTACTCGCTGGTTTATCCAGACTCCTCGCCGTCCCGGCGAGCCTCTCATTTATAGGCGCGACAGAAACTTCCAGAAATATAACAGCTCGTGTCATTGAACGGGACACTAGTGGAGAGATCTACTACTTTCTAGAAGATTCCCGAGGGTTCCGAACTATTCAACATGGTCGCCAACGACGCCAAAATTTTCGCCAATGATGCCAAATTGGTCACCAACTTGGTCGCCAAAAATGATGCCAACTTGGCTCTACCGCCAAGATTTTGCCAAGTTTTCATTGGATCGCCATTATAACGTAAGGGGCGGCATTGCTTGTGAATGATACAATTTTAACATGAACTAAACATAACATAGAGTAATATAAATGCATTAAACACTCAAATACAAATTATTTACACAAAATTCGTAACACTATAATTTACTTAAAATATATATTACTTAAGAGTAACATATATAAAAAATTTAATACTTATCTTATTAATACTGAATTAAGAACAAGTTTAATAAGTATTAGCGACTTCCATGGGCTTGTCTTACAGAGCAAAGTTTTTTAGAAATTGACCCTCTGAATTCTTTTTCTATATTTAGCTGATACCTATATTTTGTCTTCTAAGCAGCCACCGCATTTTGCAATATGTTCCAATTTAAAAATTAGAGAAAGGAAAAATAACATAATAATTATCCTATTACTTAATTTTTTTTTTTTTGCTTAAAAGTAACATATACAAAATTTAATACTTATGTTATTAATTTGTACGGTTTATAAATAAGATCGTGTATTGTAGCTTTAGCGTCAAAGTGCATTATCATTGCATTCAGTAATTTATTAATGTATAAGGGGGGCGCGATAAAAATTGTAATTGAAAAGGGGGGCGCCAGTATTGAAAGTTCGAGAAGCACTGGGTTAGAGAACTCTTGAGTGATCTCACAAATTACGCCAATAGCTCACGTGTTGCTTTATACCTGTAGTGCATCGTTGGTCACTCACTGATCCCACGCACTCACGGATCCGTGGTCAGTTAGAGATTACAAGATAAATAATCTATTATAATATTTGATTCATAACAGTTCGGTTTAGAAGAAACAATATCATTCATATAATTATTTTTCATGAGAGAGAAATATTGCCATTGAATATATATAAATATAATGCTATTCACATTTCCTTTATTATTTATTTGAGTCTAGTGATGTCTCAGAGACAATGATGTCCGAGATGCTAAATAGGGACATAACTACGGACGTTGATCCATCCCGTACATAATACACTGCGGGTCTTTACTCTAGAGCCTAAGCAATTTGTATAGTTATTACAAAATTCCCAAACTTGGACGAGCAAGGGAGATGCAAATTTAGAATTTAATAGTAAATTAGACTGTACTCTCTAAATTGTTTCACTTCGATAATTGTGATGACTTGTGTGGCCGCTGGAACTGAGTAGTCATGGTCACGACTCATGGCCGGTGAGTTGTGAGCTCGGGTTCTGGTGCTTCCGAAAATCCTCCGTGTAGAGGGACGTTAAATCTTTCTAGGCTCATCTTGGAGTGAGTGGAAAGTTGGACATGAGAGTTCGTCCTCATCACTTGACCCAATTCACAAGATCCGTCGCCAATAGACCTCATGTTGCTTCAGTGGGACGCTAATCACACCAATCTGATTGCAAAATGAAATACTTTAAGAGATGCTCCCGCTATCAATCGACACACATTTGGATTTTTTTCATTTGGACATTGGGAGGAGTCTCATGCTTAGAGACCGCATTTGTTGCATTCCTTCGAATTGATATTTTTGTTCAGTGCTGAATACATTGAGATTAGATTCCTCGGCCTTAAACCTGGTCCCATTGGATTTCTTCACTTGGACATTCATGGGCGGAGATAGTTCCTCCCAGACCTCCACTATGTTTTATAACAGGGATGTCAAATTCATTTCTAAAAACTTACAAGTAAAAATTATGGGGGAAAAGAGACGCAGTACATATATTGCTGGTGGCCTCAGTACATGTAATTATGGTGGTAGTTTTTAATTTAGCTGTATTTCTTGTGATTTGTGTGTATTATAATATTCGTATCACAAAAGCATTGGATTGTTGTAATTTTAGTATACTCTACTAGCATTATTACGTGTTATCGAGTATATTATTTATCTATTATAACTCCCCCCAAATACTTCAATTTATCATTCTCTTAGAAATACCAATGCACTTCCGAATACCTACAATACAGATTAATAAAAGTTTTTAATAGAAATATTAATGTTTTTTTTTCTCGAACAATTACTTTTCCGACGGAAATGAACTTATTTTTCTTGTTATCTCAAAAGGAAGTATTTAATGTTATGCATATAAAAAAACGCAGTGTGTAGTACTTTATTATTGACAGCTAAAGTATTTGTTGCTACCCTAACGTCGATTCAACGCATGTAGTCAATAGTTAATTGATAAATTTTGTGGTTTGATATAAATTATTAGAAATTTTATAAACTAAACTAAAATATTTTTAATAAAGTTACTATGGTTACTTATGGTTTTTCTTCTGTAGGCCTCCAGTCCACTCTTAAAGAATTGAATGTGTTTTATCCCAGTCCATGACGCTTTCGGATGGACGCCTCCGTATAGTACCACCAAGACATGGGTCACTTTGTGGGACATTTTAATCGCCTGTATCTATTTGTCCATCTGTGTCTCAGTTCGAGTTCAGATGGTCATGAGTAGACCTTCCCTTAAAGCTGTTATTCCAACTCACTTGCCACGCTTTGAGTACATTTTTTCTACTTGCAGCTTAGTCTTAGATAAGATAATAGGATAGTGACACCCCTCTTTTTAGTATCCCATCAAGGCACATTTAAATAGTAACAAATTTTAAAAAAATTCTGATTGTTTTTAATTCAAAATTGTTAATTTTAATAAATTAAAAACTGATAACTATTAAAAATATCTTTCAATCTGCAGCTCATATGCTTTAAGCCTATACGATGTATCATTCTTATAAGTTTCTTCCAAGTTTTGTTGCATCAAATTAATCAAATTTGGAGCCAATTCAAATATTTGGAAGCGAGCTATTTCATCATTTTTTTCCCTTTCTTAATATATAAACTGCTGTTTGTAAGAAATGCACCACCATGAAGAAATCATCAGAATTAAATGAAATTTAATGCACAAACGACTTGTATTAGTACAAATGAATGACAAAATTTCCAAAGCGAAAAAGAATATTAATATCAATATTTGGTGTAGTCATTACGTGTTGCAATAAGTGCTGCTATACGACGTGACATGAAATCAAGCAGATTTTGAATGTCTGCTCGCGGAAGAGAACTCCATATTGCTTTTATGCGCAGCAAAAATTCGTCGTTTAAAGCTGCAGGACGTCGATCACGAGCGAGACGTCGACCCACCAAATCCCACACGTGCTCAATGGGCGACATATCCGGCGAATAAGCAGGCCAAGGAAGAAGTTGCATGTGTTGGGCTGAACAGAAGTCTCGAACAGGCTTTGCAACATGTGGTCGTGCATTATCCTGCTGAAAGATAGCTCCAGGGATGCCTTGAAGGAAGGGAATGAGTTCGCCATCATACGGAGCAGGTGTCGATCGTCACGCGTTGACGTTACCTTCCATCGTCCACTGTTAGTTTTTCGAGCTGTCCGGAGTTCGTCAGTTAACTGTTTCCAAACTCGCATCACTGTGGAACTATTCAGCTGAACACGAGCTCCTTTGCGCGATAGGAAAATCCTCCTTCTCGAAGGCTGATAATCCTCCCCCTTTCAAACTTCGTATTTGGAATTTCTCCTTATTTCGTCGTGGAGCCATAATTAGGCCTCACTAAACGTTCGCCACTTACAAATAATCATTAACTATTTTCAACGTCCCGCTACAGCCCTCTATTTATACGCTTTCAGCATCAGCTTAGAAGGCGCTGCGCACGCCATGAATGCACGGTGGCTCTGAAACTTTACTATTTTACGTAAAATCCTTTCATTGATATTTGCCACAAAGTTCATTTAGTTCTGCTGATTCCTTCATGGTGCTGCATTTTTTACAAACAGCAGTGTAAGAGAAGCAGAAGTAAGTAATAGAAGTTGAATGCATAATAAAACGTTCTTCTGGATAGTCTAATGAAACTTTTCTAATATTTTGAACGATTTTTGGTATCTATATGAAACAGGAATAGAAATACGAACCAATAGTTGAATATTGTATCTTTTACTGAAAATTCACAATAGGAAGCATCTTATTTACTTAGGAATAAGCTCTATCCATTCCTACGCAAGTTCGTAAAAGTTTGAGGAAATAAGAAAAAGCGCTTTGTATTACAAAATGTTTTTATCTTATTTATCACAAGCAAATGAATATCATTCAAGTGAAAACCTATTGAAATCATAAGAAAGTTAGGCCGAAGAAAAAAAATCAATTTCAATGGATTCCGTTCAATAGAAGTGGTCTCTTGCTTTCAAAAATTGCTAATGCTTCGCTTAACCCAAAAAAGTAAGCATTTCTCATAAAAGCTTCTTATCCGACAAGTTACTTCCAAGTCCAGCCGTTACCACTTGATGTAAGCTTTCTTTTCTACACAATACCCAGTGTTGGATTCTTTTTTTCTCAGCCGATATTAAAACCTTTTTTTCCAATGAAGAGATCTGAACATATTCTGATGTAATAAAAATGATCGTTCACAAATAAACGAATTATGTATGAAAAACAGACTTCAGGGAATTATTTAGTTTGTGAGTGTTTTTGTTACGTAATTTGTAAAAAAGATGCACTTTAATATTCTCATTGATCTTTTATTTATTTATTATTTTTTTTTAGTTTTCATGCAAAAAGAGGTATTGTTTTGTTCAGTGGCGTAACAGAGAATATTAGGCCCCCCTGAAAGCTCAGCTTTGGGGCCCCAAGCCCAAATGCGTTCTTCACATCAGTCAAGCTTTGGACCCCCTTGAGTCCTTGCCCCCCACAATGCGGGGGTTGCGGGGATGTACGTTACGCCACTGATTTTGTGTTGTGCCTGAGTATATATATGAAAAGTACAAATAAAGCATGTTAAATGACATATTTTTAAGGGTAAATAATTGATTTTGAACAAGCATTGAATCTTAATGTATATAATTAATAATGGAGAAAAACAGATTGGGGTTTCACACACACACACACAACAGACTTTATTATAAGCATACTAAAAGTTTTCATAACTCTTATCAAAGGGGTTTATTTCTTGAAGAACAAGAGCCTTACTTTGCTTCCGATGAGTAATGATATAAAATTAAATTGCATCAAAACTAATCAATTCATAGATCTTGACCGCAGTTACTTAACCTCTAATTTTTTAATTTCCAATTCTAATGAATATATTCGAGATTTTTTAAATATTTCTGGGACAACTGTTTCCTTAATTATTTTCCCTTATCACATAACGTATATCAATGGTCTCCAACCCCCGGTCCGTGGATCAAATACTGCACGAGAAACATTAAATTATTTCCATTTTATTTACTGTGGTATATTTTCTTGGGTTTGGGCTACTTTTCTGAAAATCACTTTATATTCCTTGTTAAATCACTTTATATTCATTTTTTGGTGAAGCTATATTTTATTCTGAAGTCACGATTAAATACAATTAAATTAAAATTATTAAATCCAAACAGTCCAAAATATATAAGCAACCAACGTCCTTCCCCCCCCCACTTTAAAATTAACTAACGTTGACCAGTTCGCGGCGATAAAAGGCTTGGGGAACACTGACGTATATTATTTCTTAACTTAACTCAGTGGTGCAACAGCCCATGAGAGCCAAGGCCTACTGTTCCCAACTCAGTATACGCGACCTTGGGCCCTGAGGTGCGTGACCAGGTGTTCTGGTCAATTGGTCAGTTTGACGCGAAACCCTCAGTGTTAAGTTCCCAAGTAAGCTTGGTACTCATTTATTGTGGTCTTGACTCCCCACTGAAGGAATGTAAGGCTGAGTCGACCTTGTCCAGCCCGGGGTTTGAACCTCGGACCTGTGGAAGCGCGATGCACTAACCCCTCAGCCACCGGACATCTTAAACGTATATTATATCTTACACAGAAAACATATAACGTAGAGAATACTCACACTCATTTCTCTTAACTAACCTTTTGACTATTTAATGTCGCAGTTTGAAATCAGATTTTCTCTTTCAGAAGTAACTGTGTCTAATGTAAAGAGTATTGTTATTTAATCCGATGGTAGAGAATAAGAGAAAGATTAAAAAGAGGCATCTGTGATTGTTAATAAATTGGTTAAGTGAAGGTTTGGAAGAGAGTAAGATTGGCTCAGTAGAAGGTGAAAAGTAAGAATACTTGAAGATAATAATGAATCCAATTGAAGTGAATGCTTCAGATAAAACGCGAACATACGTAATTTTATAATACATATTGTGTCATGATTTGTTTAGGTAACCCAACCCACATACATAATTGTTTTTCTTGTGGTGCGCAAAACTGAAGCAACTTTTCAGATTGCATCGTAATTGCGGAAAAAATCAACATGAACTTCACACTACAGACGCAAAATGTAGCACTTAAAGCAAAAAAAAATTATTGTTAAGGAACAAAAAAGAAAAAAAAGGGGTTTTTTTGATAGAATGCTTTAGTAAAAATATTGTCTGAACGTGAGGAAGAACAAACCCCTTAGTAAAAGATCTCCTAACACAAGTGTTTGTGTGACACCTTCTGTTCATACAAAAAATCAAATTATCTAGCAGTTCATGAGTTTAGAGTTTCCACTCTTCAAGAAACATGTGTTTCAGCTGTTTGGTGGATACAATCTTGCTGTTAGGTGTCTCCCCAAAGCCTTCCACACATGATCACTGCGATTTAAATCGAGGGTTAATCCATTCTGCAGTTATATTCCCTTTCTAGAAGCTTCCCAACAGCAAAAGCCTTCTGTGGACGTGCAATGTAAAAATAAAATCTGGCTCCTTGGTAAGGGAAGATAAATTCATCGCTGTAACGATTTTCGAAAATATGAAACTTGGTTCGTCATAATGCCTCCCCATACATTCACTCCAGGATAACCTGAAAGGTTTCTCTCCCTGATGTTAGCGGGATGTCCTTACCTCTTTCCATATCAACTGACACTGCAATCGTTGCTGAGACTGAAACGACTCTCATCCGAACGTGACCCATTTTATGAGATGTCCAATCTTTCTATTCCTGACACTACTGGAAAGAAAGCCAAAAATGGGCTGCTATTAATGATATGCAGCATTCAAGACGACGTATGAATAGGCTACTTTTATGCAGATATCTGGCCACTGTACCTGTTATGCGGTTGCTTTACGCAGCTTCTGGACAGTGTTTACGGGTTTCAAACTCTTGTCTGCAAAATGGTCATCAATATCGGTTGTTTTCCTATGTCCTCGCTTACTTTTCTTGTAATTACTGTTCATTTGGAAGTTCTTGAAACTACACTTTTGTCTCTTCCCGGCTCATGTGCATTTCTTATGGATTGACTTCGAGCTTGTTATGATGTTTCGTGTAGCTCTTATAAAAGTTGTATTTCGCTGTCACTTGCAGATAATATCCTACTTTTTAAGGTCCCTTGACTCGAAGTCCGTGCATTACACACGTTGGAGTGTCGTGGCCTCCCATCTGATATCATAATGCTGTTATTTGCGCATGCATCATTTTTTCTATTGAGCTGCCGTTTCACAATGCTGGTCGCAAAATGCCTTTTTCAACAATTACATGGTTGTATGTTGAAAAAAACATTTTTTGCTTAAGTTTTGCACACTAGGGTATTCTTCAAACGGAATAAGGAGTATATTTAAACTCTAACCATATCTGCAGTTAATTCTGATCCTACGATATTCCAGAGTCTTCTTTTGCCACAGTATAAGAATCTTTTGCACAATTCAGTCCAGCAACGTAATATTCCACATTTAATATAGACGAGATACACTCAGAAACTCTAATATCTTCATTGCTTTGATATTAATGGTCGAAAAAGGTCTGGCAATTTATGTTGTGGTTGCGTTGCTCACTAACATCCCATCCAATCAAATACGACTCTTTCCTAGAGAATCAATGGGGAAATACCTAAGTAATCCAATAAATAATCTTCTTCCAATTTTCCCATAAGTAACAACCCGATTAGATGATTGCCAATCATTAAGTTAGAAATCTGAGGCATCGATTTTCATCGGGTGCGAGAACATTTTTATTTGTTTGCTTTGACCGATGAAGAGGTGGTCAACGCTGCGATTGTCACGAGCTGACACAACAGATTATCACGGGATTGTAACCGTCCTTCTAGATTAAGAATATCAATTTTTTCTTGTTTAATGTTAGAAGGTTCTGATTTTCAATAGACAAATTCAAAATTTCATATGAATGTCCCTTCTGAATATTATTTTCTTTTCTCTCACCTTTGTGATTTCAATATTAACCATGGAAGACAAAAGCTAAAAGAATTTTTGAGCACAATCTATCTATACATAATATCTGTAAAAATATTGAAGAAACAGTAGTACAGTATGATTCCCTTCAGAATTATGTCTTTTTCGTAGAAGCTTTCGAGATTATATTTTACACTTCCAGTAAATCATCAAATCATATAAAAATTAAATATTTTAATTGATATTATGCTATTTCTTTACAGGTAGTTTGAAGTATATCGTTGGTTTTATAATGCAGTTAGAATTGTGAATTAATTCATTTTCAAAGTATCCGGCATGCACAAAATTTGTTCCGAAATATTCAGATGTCATTTATCGCATTAGTTCACCCGATTTTTTAAATATTTTTTACCATCAAGAACAATAGTGACGCATTAATTTCTTTAACACATTAATGTTACATAAAAATCATTTTTATTTAACGAAAAAAAATTGCAGGCTTGAGTGATTAATTTGAGTTAAATCAAATGATAAATTATGAATTGCCTATGCTATTTCTTCGTCTTCATCGAGCTGTAGTCTAAAGAGTTCTAGATTTCTTCTCGTATTCATAAAAAGAAGCTTTAATCTGTCGAAAACCCTTCTAGAATGTACGTTCTCTTTTATTTTAAGGATTTTCTTTTATTTTTATATTTGACCTCAAACTACGGTCTATTGGCTATATATTTTTAAAGTTTAGTAATATTTCTAAGCAGGCACGTAAAAGTTCTCCATTTTTCCGCCACGTAGACATCTAATTCTAATTAGCGAATTGATTTTTTATATACAACTCTGAACTCGTCCCGAACTTTCTCTTCCATTTCTAACACTCATCAAAGGTCCCGAAGAGAAGGCCAATGCGAAGGTTTTGTTGAAAGAGAGCAACACCTGAGCAAAAGGGGCTTCCGCAGGAATAGTTTGCCTAGTATTTAGCATTGAACCATCCGAAATCGAATCTTCCCATCAAAGGAGTCACCTTGTGGCCATTTCGAAGGAGATGAGACTACCCACAAAGGAGCGGTCGATACAGCGTTCGAGAGAAGACCACTTAAGTCACAAGTACATACGCCATTTAGGGCCTTCCTAAATAAAGTCCTTACTTGTGTACTTCAATCCACTCTTGAAACGAAAACAAAGCACAGAGACTCATTTCGGAGTTGTGAGAACCGTGAGATACAAATCAAATCTCTCTCGCATTTTTAGAAACATTCAAATAGAATTTATATATATATATATATATATATATATATATATATATATATATA
>BMAV01026842.1:819499-873243 GCA_019973955.1 Trichonephila inaurata madagascariensis
TGGGAAAATATGTTCAAAATAAGAGTTATTTGCTTTGCATATGAGGCTCTTCAATTGTATTCTTTGTGTCGTTCTAGAGAGTCAAGGCTACAATTGAAGGCTTCCTTCACAAAATCACTGAAGCTTTTATCATTTCGGTACTTCTCGTACCATTTTGCGTCTGTTTTGTGCTTCCATTCTAGAAACCAACGGACATATTGTGTCTTGTATCTTGACTCTGAAATGACTCAGGAAAATAAGGGTCAGTTCAAGAGTACTTCTTAACATAAATTTATTTCATATGAAGCATTGAGGAACCGACAAATGAAAATTCATTAGATTATTTTATTATTAGATTTCTTGTAAGAATAAAATAAAGGGTTCTCAGAATAGGGGAAAATATACCATATAAAAGTAGTATATATATATATACATTTCCTTTTCATAATTAATTAGCAGTTTCCTGCTTGCTACTGTGGTATTTCATGATGTTTTATGAATAGAATTTTTTAAGTTATTGAGATATGTAGGCATTAATCCTTCGGTTGCATTGAAAAACACTCTTATATACACAAAACTTATTTTTAATACAATTTTACCTTTTTAGTTTTCAATAATTTTTTTCAAGTTTTCTTTCATTTTATTTTATTCATTAAATGCATGGTCATTGATCATCGGGTGATTAGGCAATGAGCTCTCCAATACTTTTTTACAGTACAGTTTACATCAGTTGTCGGCAACCTTTTTCAGCCGTGGCGTGCCAAACCAATCGACCAATATCAGTGGCGTAACAGAGAATATTTGGGGCGGCGCCCCCCCGGCAAAAGGCAGGTTTTGAGCCCCGAAGTTAGATTTTACAAAGGGTAGGTACTTGGTGGCATTCAGGTTTTGGGCCCCCTAGAACCCTGGGCTCCCCCGCAATGCGAGGGTTGCGGGGGTGTATGTTAAGCCACTGACCAATATGATTCAGCGCGCGACACAGTAGAACATTTTTGAAACAATTCGATTCCCGCAATAGAGAATAGAGCTCAATAATACAGATTTATAGTTTTATTATATAAATTAATTTTGCACCATTTAAAAATATTTCTTAGCATAAAAATAAACAGCATAAAATATAACTAATTTCACAACAAAAATAAAAAAAAATTAAAATTGTACATATATTCTGCATTTTTAAACATATTTATTAAAATATGAAAGAGACAACATACAACATAATTATTTCCATTCATTATAGTTATATAAAAATATAAATAAAAATTTTAATTTGAACCCAGGGCTGGCTCCACTCAACTTTCATATCGAAAAATCAAGGTTAAATTTGCGACTTTCAATTTGACATGATTCTGAGCATTTAGTTGTTAAACAATTTCTTTGCGGACTTGAAATACACTGGTGTGCAAAACTTAAGCAACAGGTGGGTTTATTGCCATAACTTCACGAAAAATCATCTGAGAGACATGAAATTCTGAAATGAGGGAGAGTATTATGTACGTAAAGGATGACGAAAGCATCGGCGCTGAAAAAGGAATACAACGCATACGGTATGGAATCAAACAAAAACCAGCTTTATTGAACGCATAGTATCGTGACTCATGATTGTCTATCCAACAGGAAGAACAACAAGCAGATGTTCCTTAATATGGTATATGCCCTCCCCTTACTTTAATGGTTGCTTCGCACCATCTCCGCATATTCAGAACCAGCTGGTGCAACATTTCTTGAGGTAGGAGTGCCCATTCCTCAATCAACATCTATTTGAGTTGTTGGTTGCTCTCCGGATGATGTAAGCGTGTGGCAATACGTCTCCCCAAAGCATCCCACACATGTTTGATGGGATTTAAATCTAGGGAGCACGATGGCCAATCCATTCGAGAGATATCTTCACTTTCCAGCAGCTCCTCAACAGCAAGAGTGCGATGTGGCCGTGCATTGCCATCCATAAAAATGAAGTCTGGGCCAATGGCACCTCGGAAAAGACGCACATGGGGAAGAAGTACCTCCTCACAATAGCGATCCCCGGTTAAAGACCCTCTGTCGAAAATGTGAAGCTCAGTTCGCCCGTTCAGCATAATGCCTCCCCAGACAAGTACTCCAGGACCACCGTAACGGTGTCTTTCCTTGATGTTACTGGGATAAAATTGGGTCCAGATCTCTCTCCAAATCCAAACGCGTTGAGAATCGCTTCTGGTACTGAACCGAATCTCATCCGTAAAGAGGACACGACTCCATTGATCAGTTGTCCAGTTTTTGTGCTCTCTGGCCCACTGTAAGCGGTGGCTTCGGTGGTCAACTTTCAACAGGAGGCAGCGTTCAGGACGGCGGGCGAACAGGCCCCCTTTGTGAAGTCGTCTGCCCACAGTAAACCGCGACACTTGTCGACCCGTTGCTGTACAGAGTTTCTGAGCAATGGCGCTTGCTGATCGCTGTCGACCTCTTTTTGCCTGCAGGATGATACATCGGTCATCCCCTGCAGTTGTCGCCCTCAGGCGGCCATAACAAACCTTTCTAACAGCTGTACCTGGGGTTTGGAACGCTTTCCAAGCGCGCGAAACGACACTTTTGTTGATTCCGAACTCTGCAGCTACACTGGTGACAGTACGCCCCTCCTCCAGCTTTCCGATCATTCTTCCACGTGTAAAGTCGTCCAGGTGATTTCTTCTAGCCATATTTCACGAACTGACTCACTGGCACTTGTAGCGAATATGTTGAATTGCGTCTCCGTCCTTCATTTTATTCTACTGTTGAGCAGCGCGCGAAGACATCACGCGTTTTGCGTACGCTTCCATCGCTTCTGACGTTTTGTTCCTGATATTTGCATACGCATGACATTTCTACTGACTTACGTGTTCACTGTACTGATCTCCAGACCTCCTTTTCTGCAATTTCATGACTATCTGCTAAATTTTTACATTGTTGCTTAAGTTTTGCACACCAGTGTATTTTTCATATGCAAAAAGATTTTTTAATTATATATGTAGAACCAAAAGCGGTAAACACACCCACAGAGTACATACAGTTTTCTCTTTTCAAACAATTCAATCTCTCCATTAATGGCTTTCTATAATTTACTGGATGTGGTAGCACAATGGTAAAGTTATCGGATCGTGGCAGGCATGGCATGAGTTCGAGCCCAGTACCCCTAAAGACCCGCCGTGTAGGGGAGCGATGCACGTTAAATCTGTCGAGAGCTCAAACGTCCTCCCGTTGGTTTGGTAGTTAGGAGAAGGGGATGCCAGCTCAGGTGTCGTTCTAGTCACTTGACCATGGTTCAAAATGACGAGGTCCGTCGCCAAAAGCTCTCGAGTAACTGAACAGTGCGATGTTAATATTCACTCATTCAATAATTTACTAAATAACGGTAAATTTATCTTAAAATTTATGTTTCAGACGTTTTCGTAATTCCGTAATTGTCCATAATTCTGAAGCTGTTTGTCAAATAAGGTTCATTACAAAGTTTTCAACTTCTATCCACTAAAAAATTAATAAATTTGTTGAGTAGTGCAGAGTGGCACTGAGAATTGTACCGCGTGTCACAGGTAGAAGACACCTAGTCTAAGGTACAGAGCCAAATGGTCCGTGCCACACATAGAAACTGAATGGTAGTTGTACAGTTTATTCTAACGACGAAACTGAAAGTTAAGCGTAATATCGTTATTAACCTGGTTTTTTTTTTTTTTTTTTTTTAAAAAAAAAAAATTTTTATATAAAAATATTTTTTTTTAAAAAATTTATTTTTTTTTTTAAAATTTTTATTTTTTTTTTTTTTGTTTTTTTTTTTTTTTTTTTTTGCAACTTCATGTCAGTTTTGTTAAGTATTATATAATTAGACATTTTATATATTTAGGAAATACTGTATGCTTAAGAAATCAAAAAGCGGTCTAAATCACAAAATCTGTAGAAAGCCTTTTTCACTTTAAAATGTGGACTAAATATTATTTCTTTACTCTAATTCACACCTGTTTAGGTTATTGTAGGTTGTTAGGACCAAAATAAGTATGTTTTTGTGAATTATTTTAAACATAAAGTAGGAAGTAGCTATGCGAAAAAGTAAAATAAATTTGAATACGTAAGTAGTTGTTTTGCGAACAATAGTATTTGGCTGCTGACGCATTCACATTTCTTTGTTGAAAGTGAACGCTTTCATGTATAAATTCATACATTTAGACTTGAAGGTGCTACAAATCTAACGGGCGTAAGGTCAAACAGACTTTTTAAATCAATGTAACAGTTTTAGAGCTGCATATTAATGTGCGTTTCTGAATATTTTTCAAAGAGGAACTTTTCAACAAGATACACATCTTTTTTGCTGATTGTACCATTTTTTAAGCATATTTAAAGTTATTTTCGATTTTAAAGATTTAGAAAAATACTTGACAGAGATAATTAATTGCTCTATTTCTCTATAATTACACAATTTTAGTTTAACAATTACTAATAAAATAGAAGGTGGAAGGAAATAAGAATACTTAGAGTTAAATCTAAAGTAATAATTCAGAATTTTTGAAGTTATACTTCTTTTGGGGCGTTAGAGAAATAGGGTGAGGGTGAATTTTTACGATGCGCGCGCACACAGTTACGGATGTGACGCACACCGTCACTGCGCGAAAATGTGCTTTGTCTAGAAATATACAGAACGTTACAGATCATTGCCGCCTTCGAAAAATTTCTCTTCACTTCCCTGAAGAAGAGGACACCCGAGTTTGAACCGGGAACCACTCAATCTGCAGTCGAATGCTCTACCACTGAGCTATACCCCAGGGTCAGCTAACCTTTGCCTTGCGTTCCGTAGAAACGGATACGAAAATGCTTTGATTAGAAATATTTAGAACGGGACAGATCATTGCCGCCTTCGAAATTCTCAAAATTATTTCTCTTCGCTTCTCTGAAGAAGGGGGCACCTTGGTTTGAACCGGGGACCTCTCGATTAGCAGTCTAATGCTCTACCACTGAGTTATACCCTCCGTGTCTACGAGCCTTTGCTTTGCGCTGATTTGTGACGTCACTACTAGTAGGGAAAGATCGTCCTTTGCCTACGGAGCTTCTCTGATGCATTTGTTTTTGAACACTTTTGTTATTAAACCAAACATACTTGCAGGAAATTAAAAAAAAAATTAGTAAATTAATCTTTGTATTATGTTTCATGTACATAAAACATAAGAGTAAATATTAGTTTACCTATTTAAATAACAATTGCAAGTATATGATTATAGATGTATTTACTACGAACGCATTGTGATGAACATAAACACATTTATTACATTGCAGCAAATTATAAGAGCCTTTTTTTGTATTCATATATTTATTTTTGAAGTTATCCTTCTTTTTGGGCGTTAGGAAAAAAGGACGAGGGTAAATTTTTACGATGCGCGCACACACCGTCACGGATGCGTGCGCACACCGTCACGGATGCGTGCGCACACCGTCACGGATGCGTGCGCATACCTTCACGACACCGATGCGCACGCGCACACCGTTTTCTAATATTTTAACATGCCACTTTTTTGGTGCTATGGGACTGATATTTGGGACGCATCCCCCCTGTGCATTCCCCATTCTGCAGCTTTTTGGCCAATATCTCGGCACCTGAGTCACACAGTCCATTAGGACCTGGCTCAATCGATCTCTCTCTGTCAGCTCTTCCAATTATTATAATTTCATGCTCATAGGGCTATTTCTTTCATAGTTTTTAATTGTATTAAACTTTTTAAATTTGTTTAAATTCACAATATCTTGGCTCCTGTTCGAGTCCCGGACTTGAGATTTGAACCTAGTGTTCCACTCGTCAAGACCCATCCAGTCATCTGATTCATTCCCATTGTGTAGGCGTAGGGAGAGCTTAAGCACTAAAATATCATGCTCCCATGTTAATCCTATGGGGACTGGAAAAAGTTTCACCCCCTCCCCTAAGGAATTGAGCTTGGAACTTGATTTTTGGAGGTCCGCCATATTTTCGTATTAGCGCGAACTTTACGTGGAATTGGCCCCCTCCCCTCTACAAGGATTTTCAAGAAATAACTTGAATCCTTTGCCACCTTGGTCGACCGCACCGGCTGGATTCGATTGTTCTTCCTATGAGCATCCTAG
This sequence comes from Trichonephila inaurata madagascariensis, assembly GCA_019973955.1. Taxonomy (NCBI): domain Eukaryota; kingdom Metazoa; phylum Arthropoda; class Arachnida; order Araneae; family Nephilidae; genus Trichonephila; species Trichonephila inaurata. The sequence continues at coordinate 825,569 of BMAV01026842.1, forward strand.
ATATATTTTTTCAGGACCATAGCCCCATTTCTTTACCCATATTTAACATTTTTAAATTATTTTAAAGTTATAATTTTTTTTTAAATCCCACATAGCGCCGAGGATTTTTGAGATTCGTTAATGAAACCCGGACCATAGCTTTTCCTCGTTGAGCTGTTTCATTTGTTATAATTTGTGTGTTGATAGTGGGCTTAGGGGATGCGTTATCATTAAAATTAGAATCCCCATGTTTTTCCTATGGGGTTCGATCTTTTGATGACGTAACGATATTACAGAGATAGAAGGATGAAAATTTAGGATCACCTACTACTCTGTATATCGTTGGGATGTATGTGACCATTTACGTCACAGTTGTTCCACTCCGGGGGGAGTTAATTTCGTTTTCTTTTCCCGATCCAGCGCCACCCCATTTGCAACTACAGACTCCGGACCGGTTCTAATGGATTCCTCTTGTGTTTGCTCACAACCAGGCCCAGTTTCGAGTTTCTGGGTGTCCTGCTTCTATTTTATTTAATTGTTTTAAATGTTTTAATTATTTTAAAATGAACATAACTCGGGGGCTCTTCAGGAGGATGTCTTAATTTTCTCAGGAACGTTTCTTCCCGCCAAGATATTCAATATGAGGTCTCAGATGTCACATTTGGCACTATCACTTCATCTCCAGATACACTCTGATACCTCCCATGTTATTGGTCCTATTGTCCCTGTAAGGGGGTGTTTAAATTTATTTAAATCGTGATTATCTCAGATTTGGCTGTCCAATTGACTGAAGGTTAGTTTCGTTCAACTCTGCTCGTGACCGCCTTTCACCCTTGGCCCAGCTTGCCCTGCTCAAGATTTTTTAGAAAGATTTTAATCTTGTTACGCGAAAGAAGTATAACTTCTTACGGGCGTACATAAGTACACATACACTTTTTTTTCAATTGCATTTGTGTATATGTGATCTAAATAAACCTGATTTTTTTAAAATAAAAATTTAGGGAAACTGAAGAAATGCTTGTAAATATTTTACGATGTATGTAGATTATTTTCAAAATTTTATTAAAGCACTATAAATATGCCTTTGATTAAACATTTATTCAGTTTCGAAATTTCTAATTAGTTTCTAAAATTGCAATTTATAATGAAAATTTCATTTGATTTCATGGTATCATTGAAGTTGAACTGGAAAAAAGAGAAAAAAAATGAAATGTATTCTATGCGTAATACGATTATCTTGCTTAATAAATATTTCTTGAATTAATCTTTTGATTCGACGTGTTGTTTATTAATTCTTCTCAAATCTCATTCATCAGATAAGTTGATATATTATTAACGATTCAAGCTCATAACGTTATTCTGAACGTTAAAAAAAGGTTTCAAATCATTTCCGAAAAATACTAAATTAGGGGAGACAAATTAATTGTCATCTAAATTTTCTTATAAAGAAAGCTCAATGGTTACAATACGTAGCAAAAAATATTTCTATTGATGCAATATACTTTAACCCTCTAAGCGGTCTGCACTTAAAGTCTTGCCATTCTGGAGATGCTTCAAAAATGCACCACACATATTTTTTTGCTTTCAGGTAGGGTTCTCAAAAGCGGTTGAGCCGTATTTTTAAGAATGCGGCTCGGCCGCTTTTGGGAATCTTGCTTGAAAGCAGAAAAAGCATCTCTGGAATGGCGGAATTTTACGTGCAGACCGCTTGGAGGGTTAATTCGATGCACTGTTTCTAACATTGAATTTGCTATATAATATATTTTTCTTAAAATTCTTCGTAAGCGAAACTATCAGAGATAATGACTTGCATAGAGGGAAGATTTCATTTGAAGAATTACTCATTTATCGATAACAGGTCAGAATAGAGTAAAAACGTTCCTTGTCATATTTGGAGATTAATTCTTCAAGTATTCAATTTTATAAGGATATGGAATTAAATTTTAATAAGGGAATATTTAATAATAATTATAGTTATAAGAAGGAATTTTTTTTTTTTTTTTTTTGAAAAAATATTTCTCTTATAAAGTTTGTGTGCTTTTCTATTTATTTAAAGACTTCTGTAATTGATATATAGTGAAATACGTTTAACACGAAAACGCTTAAGACGAAATATCAGTTAACACGAAGTAATATAACAGTCTCGACAAACTACAATGTGTTTTAAAGCAGTTTTTATTTTCTTAACATGAAATGAAAGTTGCTTAACACGAAAAGGTTTCCCTTCTGGCAATGAACAAAATACGGAAAACACCAGCTGCTCAGCCGAAATTTAAGAGGGGTGTGAAATGAAACAGAGGTGGTTTCACATGTTTCGTAGAAAGAAGGCTAACTTGGCTTTGAATTACCCTCAGAACACCCTTTGATGCAACCTAATTTTGTTTATTTACGCTACTTTCACCCTTTACCCCTACAAAAGCCCCACAAAATCACCTAATCTCTCATCAGTTGGCTTTGGAATTTGTTGACGAGGGCATTGTAGTGTGAGTAAAAGTCAGTGAGTTTGGTTTGCCTTATTTTTTCTATTTTAGAAGAATTTTTCTAGGAGCACAATGACAAAGAGCTCCGGTAGAAAGTAAATCACTATTTCGCGTAAAATAAAGATGGAGCTGCTTAAGGCTGTTGATCAAAAACAGAAGATGAAAACCTGAAAAGATTTTGGTATTGCTAACTCTATTTTATCAACAAGTATTAATAAAAAGGTAGTTAATTACGTAAATGTTTAAACGGTTTTTATTAAATGCACTCATACACACTGATCTATGGAAATAAAATGTATTCAAAAAAACTTAATTTTGTTAAATACATGTTTTTTTGTTTTATGCAATATCCTTATCACACACAAAAAAAAATATTTCAATCCCCCTCAGTTAAGTGTTAAATGATTTTCCCTTTCAGCTTAGAAACGCACTCACACATCAGGAATTGATTACATTTATATTATTATTTTTTTTCATAATGAGTTTTAAATACAATGGCTTTACTTACGCATTTCAACAATTTAAAAGTTTTTATTACAAAAAAATAAATCATAATTAATTATTCATTAATCTCCAGAAAGGAGATGAAATGTTCAAAAATGGAAATATGCAGTTGATAAATGAACTTCAATGTCCTGTTGTTTTAAAAAGGGATTTTCTTACAAGAAAAATAGGGTTTATTTTCTTATAACTCCACGAACTGACGAAAACAAGTCTTGTAATGGGTCTCGGCACTTGGAATAGTTTACATAAGACAAGAAAAGTAAATCACTGTGTAGCAAAATGGAGAAGAAATGACAAATGAAATAAATTTAAAAAAAGTATTTTCTTTATTGTACACTGCTTGTTAAAGTATTCAATCCTGTTTCAAAAACCCCTTGACATTTCATTTTTGTTACACAGTTCAAATGAATGCAACTTTGTGAAAGAAAGTACTTCTGCTGTTAGAAAAACTAACAAATTTCTAATTATTTAAAGTACACTTCTGGTGTGGCATTTTGTTCAATAAAGCGGTGTGTAAAACATTTTTTTAGGAAACTTTCTAATTGCTTAGGAATTTCTGTTAAAATCCAAAAGTTAAATGATTCTTAGAGATTCGCAGTTGGTTTCATTTCCTCATTTGACATTATTTTATTCGACTTTTTGATTCTACCTGTATCGATAAGCAGGTGTCAATTATCCGAAGTTTATGCAAATAAAGTAGAAACAATTTTTTGTCATCCGCTTGCTCTCTGAGCAGAATCTATAGAGCATATATGAATTGTTCTACTAGGATATATTGTAATAAGTCAATTGTAATTGTCAAGAAGTCGAGTCTAGGGAGTGAGATTTCTAATCAATCGATTCGATTCACTTGAATTGTTTCTCTCAAGTAGAATAATTCTTTATCTGTTTTTCTGATGGATTTTGTGTTCTAATTAATGTATAAACTATTCAATGATTCATTTTAAAACGGACAGAACGCAAGAAGTGTTAACAAAAAGAGATATTGAATACATTATATATAATAATCACAAAAAACATAACATTTTCTAAATTTATTTGGAAAAATAGGACATTTTGGATGTTTTATAAAAAGAATTGCAATCAAAACTCAAGTATAAAATTTCTTACTAAATGTAAAATAAATTTTTATACGCTCTATTATTTTTATAGATATCTATAAAAACAGTTTATATATTCTACTTATATTTTTATACAAAATGGATGAGAGTAAGATTTTCCTTTTTCTGCGTTCTTTGACAAAGTTTAATATACAAAGTACACAAATAAATAAATAAAAGTTTTTCTACACTTCTTTTATTATGATATATGAATAAAACCTTTCATTCTTTAGGGGCAATTTTCTACATTGAAGAGAACAACCACTTTGATATTTCTAACCCGTTACGTGTTTTTTTTTCCTCTTTCAGTCTTAAAACAATATTTTCTTCTGCTGCTTTATATCTATTGAGATAGGATTTCGAGGTCTTCGTCTTACTGGAATATTTTCAATAGAATATTTAAGTTTGAATATTTTGATCATGATTAAACATTTTTCTAAATCATGTTTTCCTCATCGGCATTTATTCGTTTATTCAAATGAGGCATTTTAGTACTTTTTCTTCAAAATATATAAGTTCCTAGATGTTTTTGTAGTATGCATAATTCATAAATATTAAACATTAGTTTTTAAATCGATACATCATTTTTTAAGAGTAATTTAGTGAAGCAATAATCTAACTCACGATATTTTTCATTTATGCATTGCTGAGCAAAATATTATCTTTCCTTTCTTTCTCTTTTTATTTATTTTTTATTATTATTTTATTTTGTATTTATATCTAGCTCTGTTTTTTAGTTCTAATGAAAATGAGAATGAAAGCTATTTACACTTTTTAATATAATCATCGTAAATCCATTTATAAAATTTTATATTCTGGCATTAAAACAATTTACTAACAATTTTGCACTCAATAAAGAAAAAGGAAAAGGAGGAAATATTTTTACCACCTTTATAATATTTAGATTTACTTCAGAAAACACACACATACAGTAGACATGCATTTCCCAGCTTCATCCAGAAAAAAAGAATTTTATGATAGAATTACAACTCGAAAGACATTGAAGTAAATTTCTCACTTGTTATTTTCATTTATATCTTATTATTCCATACATTATACAATATCGTGAAAAGTGGGTAATGAACGCTAAGTTTGACGGAAGTCAAAGAAAGGACATTGGAGTAACTTGGATTTTGAAAGTGGGCTACCAGCTCAGGTGCCATTTATTTTACTAGACTGGAGTTCAAAATTATTAAGTAGGTCATCAATAGGTTTTGTATTGCATTTAGTGGGATGTATATAAAGTAGTCAATCACAATACTCGATGTGTTTATCACTAATAAGGAAAATAGAAGAAATAACAGCATAGATCCATATTAACTGCTTGTAAAACTTCTTTTGTGTTACATAATACTTAGTTATTTATTACTCTCGAGATTTTGTTGTTTGACCCTCGTGAGATCAATGAAACCAAGAATAGATACAAGCGAAATTCAATAAGCATAAAGATAGATAAAAAAAATCAAAGTAGCAGAGGAATGAGGGAAGTAATAAGCTTTTGACCAGTCCTATTTAACAGGAAGCACGTTTAGGAAAAGTTGCAATAGAATGTGGCATTCTATAAAATAGACGCATAAATTATTCTGAATCCGAATGGACGGTGTTTCCTAAGTTTCATGTCATGTTACGTTTCATCAGATACTCTATTGATGATATGTCCGGAAAACGGAAAAATGAAGCAGAATATCGTGCGACCGAGCTGAAATCTTGCTGAAATCAAGTATCAGACACCTGGCATCGAATAGGAGCAGATGGGTCTGTACATTTTCTATCACATACCACTGGAATGTCATTGTTCCTCGAACCACTGGTAGAGAGAACTTACTATCGAAAGATATGGCTCCTCAGACCATAATGCGTACTGTTTGAGCTGTACCACTCGGCAGCAAGGTCAGGATTACATCGCTGACTAGAGATCCTTCACACTAAACACTATGGTCATCTCATCTCAAAACAAAGTATGATTCATCCATAAGATTCAAAGAATGCCATTTCCCAGCTCTCCACGTTGCTCTGGTTTAGCACCATTGAAAGTTGAGGCACTAATAGTTTGCTATTAAAGACATGAATCATAAAGGCCACTAGGATTTTAGATTCGCTTCTTGGTTTTCTTTCACAATGATTTTCGAACCCACTCTAGCCTATACCACTTGAAGAATTAAGGGACTAGGTTACCATTGAATTTGCGCGTCCCTAGTAACCGATTAATCTGTAGTCTCTACCGATGTCTTGTCTTGCCATTCATGAACCTGTTACTTACTTCACGTGTCCATTGTTGGCAAAAAAATCTGACTTAATAGTCAGAATGATTCCAATGGCGGACTGTTAGGCGTTCAGACCCAATTGTTGCTTCACTAGTCTGTAAAATGCACAAACCATCGTCTTCGTAAGGTATTATTTGTCTTCTGTATACGTTATTACATTAGTCAGCGTGCCTTTCTTCTTCACACAGATTCTATGACACCTATATTTAAACTTGCCGGCTTAGGATTACTTCACCTCTGCTGGGTGTGTGCGCATGTGCAATTCATATCATTTACATACCAACTAGATCTTTTGCTCTGTCAAGTTTTCAAGATTATGGCATGTATTTTTCGAGATGCACTATTTTTATAGCATTCTCGAGAAATTTATTGTTAGTTGAAGAAAAAGGTGAAATCTCAAATGTTGACATGATTTTCTTTATAAATTAGTTTACACTCTTAACTAGTATTTTTCTTAATCCTTAAAAATAACTCCCTCAATATCTTAAATAAATGAGAATGATCAATGATCTGCAATAAATACTGAATGCCTGACATTGAAAAAGTGAACAAAATTATTTTGCAATCAAAATCACATACACAAATCAATATTTTTCTGCTACAAAATTTTTCATTTAAAAAAAAAGCATCTTAACAGAAAAGTAACATACTGGAACACATTTAAAGTTGTATTCCAACAGAATATCTAAAACATTTTAAATGCGCACAAGCACCTGAAGGAAAAGGAAATTACAATAACTTTTTTAACTACAAAATTGCGGCCAATGAAAAATCGTTTTCTGGAGGGGAAGGGGTGGGGGAGGACGCACATTGATATTAAATTTATTGTTCAATGAATAGCTTATTTTATTTCCCCTAGAATAGATAGGTTCACTTGTAATTTCAGAAAAACTCCGAATATATCATACTAATGTAAATACTGTTAAAAATAGTATTAGTTTAGTATTATAAAAGCCAAATTTAATACATAGAAGAAACTAATTATAAAATATCAGGATATTTCCTTTTTCTAAATTTTATGTCCAATTTCTAGTTTAACTCATTTAATCCATATATAGGTTGTTTCTTGTCTGTTTGTCATATTTCTCTTGTTCTTATGTTTTTGTTTGTAGCAATTAACTTCATAAAATGTTATTAACTCAAAAATAGCAAATAACTACAAATTTCAGGAAATATGTTTCCTTAAAGTTCAAGCAATGATGGAAATCTATTAATACATTTAATTTTGGCAGTTTCAGAGAGAGAAGCTGAATATTATGCATCGAAATCCAAAACCTTTGTTTTTGCATATTGTTTCAACAGCCTATAAATTCATTATTTCTTTGAAAATAAGAAGACTTTTCGCCTACGTAAATTTGGCGAATACGAAATTCAAATGATGTTATGATGTTGGGGAATATGACATACGCACTTCACCAAGAAATGTTCTCGTTATCGATGAGTGAAACACAGAAACGGGAACACACTTTTCGGGTGCTATGTTAATGGGAAAACGTGCTTCTTTCTGAGATCATTTGTTATTGCATTTTTAGTCAAAAAAATGAAAAGGAAGTACTTTGTTATGATCAATGAATATTGAAAGAATGTTTTACAATCACAAAAGCTTCACTGTTTCTCAAATATATACATTTTAGATTTGAATTTATTGAGCTATAATACGAGGCGTTTTTAAAAGTAAAGATTTATAGCCTCCTATACATTCAAAGCATTTTAAATTGGCAGAACATCCAACATCCATTACAAATGGCTTTCCGGTGTATGCTCTTTATTTCTCTTTTAATGTTTTTAGAATGTAGCCATCTTTATAAAAGCTTTTTTTTTTTTAATCTTTGCTCAAGCTTCTGTATCCCACAGCCACACAGGTTTGCTGCTTGTTGTCGAAACCCCGTTTCAGCTTCATTTTAGATCATCGGGAATGTTTTATCCTGTAGTATGTTTCTCCAAGTAAATAAATGAAAATCACTGGCTTTTAGACAAGGGAAAGAAGATAGCAGGTCACAGATGGCTAACCTGCTCTGTTCATCATGAACTTGTCTCCTGTCTACTGAGAAATTACATTTGTTGACTCGTTAAGTTCTCATGCATAGAGGCAATTATTTCCTTTGTCAAATCCCTACATTTGTTTCCATTCTAAGAGGATATAATGGAGTGCACTTTGCAGTTGGCAGCATTCAAATTCGAATCCAATTCAGCTTATAAATGACAAACGAGCCTTAGCGGAAGCAGAAGTGGGAAACCTATGCTTTGAATGCACTCAATCAAACTTTCCAAATTTGCTCAAAAACGTCTCGTAATACAAAAACACATTTAATGAGCTCCATTAAACATCATAGTAATTTTTTTACTAGAATAATTCAGTTTCAAGGTAAGACAAAGCATTTCACATTCTACAATATCGTCATTAATTTACTACAGTTATGTAAAGGTACAATTTTAGTACTGGCAAAATAAAAATAAACTTACTCCCTACTTACGAACCTTTAGAGATAAAAGTGAACATTACAAATCCGAAGTTTTAAAATTTGTACGAAAACATTACAATTGCTGAGTTAATATTGTTGATAAATTCATTTTTATATATAATAGCGTTTTATCAATGGAATGATTGTTGTACAATGTTATATATATATATACATGCAGTAGTAGCCCAAATTGTGGACACTTCTAAAAATTGATATGTTTTTTAAGTTAGTATGCTTATAGAAAATGCTACGTTGCACTAACTGTTAAGTCATTTATATCATTTTAAAGAGAATTTAATACAAAAAATAAAATTCAAGTGTGTTTGCAATACAAAAACAGTTATGCTGCATTAACTCTATCGATATACATTAGATACTGATGATAGCCATGAGTTATCAGTGATTAGTAGGGTAGGCTTTATATTTCTTACTACAGCTTCACATTGATGTTTCATCGAGCTGACAATAGTTTTAAGCTCTTCCTTCGTTATTATATGATTCCAGGAAACAATTATATCCTCAATTAGTTCCTTTTTATTTAATGGGTACTTCATTTTGTCAACAGTTTTCAAACGGTACCACAAGTTTTTGATAGGATTTAGGTCAGGACTGTTTCCTGGCCAGGACAACAACTCAGTTATTCTTAGAACGATACCAGTTTTTCAATTACTTCACTGTGTGGCAAAGGACAGAATCTTGCTGACAAATAAATGAAACATTGATGGTAAATAAATTCCTGATGGAAGGTAGAAGTTTTGATTCTACAATGGTGTCAATGTATTTTCTGACATTCAGTGTCCTTTCTATGATATGAAGGTGACCGATACCATCTACTGATATGCATGACCAGATCATAAGACTGTGGGTACTTTCCAGTTGGTTGGAGGCAGTCAGTGTGTGTGTAGCATTTCTCCTATTCTACGTTTTACAAGTTTTCGGCCATCACTACTGAATAACTATATCTTAGTTTCATTCCTCCATATAACTATTGACCACAAACAATTTGTTCAATCAATGTTTTCCTTTGACTACTGTAGTCTTCTTAGCGCTGCTTTAAATTGAGATAAGGCTTTGTTGTGGAATTCTACCTCTTAGTCGAACATTTGCTAATCTTCTGATTGTTTTTGAATTGACAAAAACACCAGAAACATTCAGATTACTTCTAATGACCGTTGATGACATAATTTTATTTTGGAAACAGTATTTTTCTTCTTCTGTCATCAACAGATGGCGTGCACCTTTTTCGGCGTTTTCCTGCTTTGTTTTTCATTAAATTTGTCTCCCGCCATCTTAAACAAAACTTTTAGTCTCCGGATGTAGTCACTGAACCACCCACCTTCCTTGGAATTTTAACATAGAAAAGATCACTTCTCGTCACAAATATCTTCCTAGGTGTCCAGTCTACTCTTTTATTTTCATTGCTTTTTAACTAAATACCATTGTTATCCTGGCCTGAAAACAGTCCTGATCTCAATCCAATCGAAAACTTGTGGCACAATTCGGAAACTCTTTTCCGAATGAGGTACCCATGAAATTAAGAGGAACTAATTGAGGATATAATTGTTCCCTGGAATCATGTCATGTAATAACGAAAAAAGAGCTTAAGACTATTTTCAGCTCATCCAAACATCGATGTGAAGCTGTAATAAAAAATAAAGGATATCCCACTAAGCGTTGATAACTCACTACTATCAGCAGTATCTGGACAGTTATTGCAGCATAACTTTTTTTGAGCTACAAGTATTTGAATTTTTTTTTTTTTTTGTATTGAATTCTCTTTAAAGTGATGGAAAAGAATTTGCGTTGTGTGCAACGTAACATTTGCGATAAGCATACAAACTTAAAAAACATAACAATTTTCAAAAGTGTCCACAGTTTGGGTTACAACTGTATATATATATTCACACGCACGGTCATGCACGGCTTTGACTTCGAGGACCTTTTTAATTCTATTGATATTGATGATATGATTAGGGTTCTACAGTTAATTTATGATAAAAAATTGATTTGCAAAGAGGGAAGGTTGGCGCCTTGAAACTAGTTTAAACGACTTATTCGGTCCTAAGTCCAAAATTACTTTCTGACTCACTAGGTTCTTTTTTGTAGTTCCTTTTTTGTATTTTTCTATAAATTCGATCTTCATATTTTTCTTTTATATTTTTATTACGTTATTTCTTGTTATGTTCACTATCTATTATTTCCTGTTTTTGATATATTATATAAATTTCTCTGATATATGTATGTTTATATTGTTAGTGTTTCTTGAAACTGTTTTTAACTTACATTTTCACAACAAAAACTAGGCACCTTCTAAAATTCTTCATATTTGTGGAAATCATATTTTTTCTGGAAGAAAATGACCTCTCTACTTCTGTCAAAAAAACAAAAAAAAAAAAAATATGGCGTTCTGGAGTCTAACAAAAATAAATCTTGGGGTACAAAAGAAGACGAGCGCAATGAATGGGATTGATCACTCATAGCCAGTGATCACAAACGGGATCTGCACTTTTGCCGGACAAATAACCCTGCGGAATATCAGCAGTTTCCGGAAAATGACAGCAGAACTTGCTTTCATCGCGTAAGAGGAAATAAAAAAAAAGATAAGAGCATCCACCACAAATATTGATCTGAAAAGAAATCAAATTAGTTGACCGCTAAAATAGAAAGTAAACCCAACTCACTTAGAGAATGAGGTTCATCAGTTTGTGTGACATCAATTAGGGAAAAAATAAAAATATCATCTAGAAAATGAAGGAAATGGGTGGAAAAATCTTTTTTCTAAAACTGGAATTTATAAATAGACTATAAATCTTTTTTTTTTTTGGGGGGGGGGGGTAGAACCAATGAAGAATGTTTTGTTACTGACGTTCTAAAATTTCCTTAAAAGGGCTTTCAAATGGATTTAAAAGTGTTTTCCATTCTGATGATTCTTGATAAAAAGACCAATATTTTACATCAGATCCTTGAAAGCATATTTTTAACTGAATCTTTTGACAATACTATGAAATTTCTAAAAGGAAAGCAAACCAATTTCCTTGATTTGTGTATCATGAAACAGGAAAAAAGGATTTTTTTTGTATATTCTTTTTTCATACAACCTCTGACAATAAAGTTCGGCGAATGAAGTCAGAACAGCCTATCTGACAACACTGGTGAACCGAAACGCTACACATACTTAGCGGCAGCTATTGACCATCTGCCCCCACCGTTGTTCAATTGAGACTCATTTGTGTTTCGCGTAAGACTTGTTTTACAAAGTACTTGTTTAGTACGTTGATTCTTAACTGAGAACTTATGCTATGCTGATACGTGTTTATGAAGATCAAGCACTGTCCATGAAGTGTGTGTACGAGTTGTTCGCCCGATTTCGAGAAGGCTGGGAAAATGTTTCTGCCAACCCCCGTAGCAGAAGACCGGTGACCTCCGTCAGTGACGAAAATATTGAGAGAATGAGTTAATTAATCACTAAGATCGTCAATTAACTGTGTTCATGATAGCTGATGAGCTGCAGATTAACCGTGAATCCGTACGACAAATCGTTACCCAGAATTCAGGAATGAGAAAAAAATGTTATCGATATTGACGATATTCCTAACATCCAACGAAACGTGACGAGGCTTTTGAACTCCATTTCAAAAGAAGTCTTCTTGTAAAGTTTTCAGGACGCGTATATAGAAGATTTCAACAGTGCATATAGTTAAAGGAGGTGGCTATCTTGAAGGACGGTAAGGTAACTCTCGTTAATATTTAATCTACGTTAATTTTACAACACTATTTACCAAAATTTATTGTCAGAGATTGAATAAGAGTGAAATAAAATGTGAATAAAACGAGTGAAATATCCGCGAAAACTATTTAAGTAACTAAAATCATGTAACATTCAAGAAATTAAAAAAAACAGAAATTTTACAATGAAAAAACAGTTTTTTTTTACTTTAAAAATATATTTCAAGTAATTTAAAGCCTTGTGAAAATTTAAGGTTTCAACAAAACCAATTGAAGAGAAGTAAAAAAAAAAAAAAACATATTCTAAAGAAAAAAAACATTAATCACCATTAAATGGCTTTAAATTTCTGTAACACAAGCTTTGCATCTGACACGAGAAAGCTTATTTATTAACTTTGAGCATTGCTTGTAGAAGTTCCCAGTTATATCTTGTAAGCGAATAAACGTAAAGAATATATAATAAGATTTAAAACTTTAATTACATTACTTTTTGTTGTCTCTGTTTTTTCCCATTGGGCGACATTGATTTGCTTCAATATTAAATAATATCTGGATTTTAATAATGCTGGGTAAGATAATGATTCGTCGTATTCCAGTTCTAAAGTTTAGATAATAATTCCATAAAAAAGAAAATGTACTGCAAGTGTGTTAAACCGTCCTTATGATCTTTCGCATATAGAAGATTTGATACCAGAATTGAATACATCCAAGCATTTATGAAAAACTTCCTTTTTACTGCATAAAAGATATTGTTTCCATAAATGCAACATATAGAAATATTTGGTCAAATGATAAAAGAAAATACTGTTAAAGAAAACATTGGCGATTCGTGTTCCATGCTTTCGAACCAAAAATAATTTTTTTTTTAATTTCGTGATTCTTTTAAAATAATGCCGTCAAGTTCAGTTTATTTCGTACTTTGTATTGGGTCTGAAGTTTAAGATTTTCGAAGAGAATCTGTTGTTGTACAAATGACTAGAGTAACATCGTATATAAGATTTCCAGTAATACCTTTGAATTCATCATAAGTTAATCTAAAAATGGGATTAGTGTATGTTCAAAAAATATCAATTGAAGTCAGTCTTATGTAAGGGAGTGTTTCTTACGACTAAGTAATTCCAAATTTGTAAATTTTCATACTTTCGAGAAGAATAGTCTGAAGTCTACAAGGATCGTAGTTCTGATTTCCATTTCCAGTCAGAAACGCAGAAGCTCTTTTCGATTGTATTGTAGTAGAGAGCAAATAGTTTCATTCTTTTTATGTTAATATATGTAAGCGTATGTTTCAATTTAGCATCTGCAGAATATACTGCGTATATAAATAGGTGAAATGTATTTGCATTTTGTAGAACTAGTTCTTGTATTCAAAAAAAATCAGAATCAAACTACGGATCTATATTCTCATTTTATTACTCCTATATTAAACTCAAAATATGACCTTGGTTATTTAGTCTTTCAAAATTTGTACTTAATGAACGAAATGCTGTTGTAAAATAACATTGTGAACACTAATTCCTTATAATTCTACTATTGTTTTAATAAATTTGTGATATTTTATAAAATTTCTGCTATTTATTCTGAATCAGTCAAAATACGAAGTACATTTTTGCTACAATTCCGTTTTCAAGTTAAAAATACAACAAAATATATTGGGGAAAATCAATACAAATAAGGAAAGAATCCTTTACCTTTACCGAAAAATACCTTTTGAAAATGTGTTCTATTTTTTATATTCTTTTACTAGAGTATTAAAAATCATTTGCTTCACTAATATTGTCTGGCACACATTTGTAGATAAATCCTCCTTCAAGAAATATAAAAGAATTCGAATGTGTTTTTCGTGTCATATAATAATTATAGTGCATCAGAGTCATAAATGTGCAAATTAATTCATTTCTTTTACTGAAAGAGAAGAAATTTCCATTCAGTGTTTTGACTTTATAGACTCTCTTAAAATTGGTAGGAGAAAAGAAAATCAATACTGAAACATGTTTTTGTTTGGAACGTCAAATTCTTAGAATCGGCTTGTTCCGTAACGAATCGCTTGTTAAAGAAAAGGGAACTGCACAGCAGTCGCGCAGACCAAGTAAATCAGACAAAAACCCTGATTGACATCTTTGGGATGGAAGAGAAGAAATGATTAATTGCTTGGTTGAAAAGCATCAAAGTTCACCAAAAATAGAATACAAATTAGTGATCAAATTTTTTATTCTTTTCATTCATGTCATTTATTAAAGGACGCTCAATTGAATTTTTGTAAAACTTCACATTCAGTTGCAATATCTAGGAATAAAATATATTCCTATTCATATAAAATTTTCCATTATGTATTGAAATACATCCTTTGTACGAAAAAATCATGAGGATGAAGCTATTAGTAAATCATTAATGAAAAATAATAATTGGAATGTAACAATTATTAATAAACTGATGAATATTTTTTACCTAAGACAATTTTATTGACGAAATACATTCCTATAAAAATATTTTTTTTTATTTATAATATATATATATATATATATAAATTTGAACTTGATAATCGTTATTTTTTCAAACAATTATTAATTTTTTTTTAATCCAAACTTTAATACGTGGAGAGTAAAATAGTATTTGTATATTTATTTCTACTTCACATGTTTTTGTGAAGATCTATTGTGTAATTTGATTCACAAGGAATCTTGAAAACAAATGATCTCTCTCGCTCCATATATTCGTAGCCGAGCGTCACGGGTTCGAGTCCTGGTAACTCTGAAGACCCGCGGTATAACGTGCACCTTAAATATGTCGAACCTCAATGTCCTCCCATTGGTGTAGTGTGGAAGTTAGGAGAGGGGGTGCCAGGTCAAATGTCGTCCTCGTCACTTAAACGAGGTTTTTCGCTAATAGCCTTCGTGTTTTAGTGCGGAGTAAATATAACTCTCTTACTCTCGCACCCTATACATATATATATAGTTTTAATTACTGAAGGTACAGATGGGTGACAAAATAATACGAACACCGCGAAAATGGCATGGCCCATTTCAAAGACGCACAGCGCGCATGTTATTTCGCGTTGCAGTCCGCCGCCTAGCGGATTCGAAAGGTAATGTATCAGTCGCTCAACAGCTGCAATAGGTGTTGCACGCGTCTATTGTAATTTCTGAAAAACGCAATAATGACGGACCTGTCAGAGTTCGAAAAAGGTATGATTGTTGGAATGAGGTGCGCTGGTTGCTCGGTGACGGAAACAGCTAATTATTTGGGGCGTGCAAGAAGTACTGTATCTGCCGTTATCACAGCATACAAGAAGTGCGGGAATGTGGCGTCTGGCAAGCACAACAGTGGACGGAAAAGAAAGCTTACCGAGAGGGATAAAAGAGTCTTAACCCGCATAGTGGCCCAAAAGCGCAAGCAATCGCTATCCCAAATAACGTCTGAGGTGAATAGTCATCTTCGTAACCCTATTTCAGCAAGAACCGTCCAAAGGGAACTGCATGCTTCGAACTTGTATGGAAGAGTTGCAATTCGTAAACCTTTGGTAACAGCACGTCATGCTTTACAGCGACGCCAGTGGTGTAGAACACATAGACAGTGGACCCCACAACAGTGGCAACAAGTCATCTGGTCGGATGAATCAACGTTCTCCCTATTCCAGACCACCGGACGAGTTTATGTGTGGAGAACACCCAAAGAAGCATTTGCTCCTGAATGCATCATGCCGACTGTGAAGCATGGAGGTGGGTCCCTTATGGTATGGGGGCGATATCTTGGCGTGGTCTTGGGCCACTTGTTACTCTGCATGGCAAGGTTCAAGCTGCCCACTATGTCGATATCCTGGGGGATCAGGTGCATCCATTTGTCCAGACTTTATTTCCCGGAGAATGCCCATTTTATCCAGACGACAACGCTCCTATCCACAGAGCTAAAATCGTGCAAGAATGGTTTGCAGAGCATGAGGGGGACGTAGGTCATCTTTCTTGGCCCCCTCAGTCACCTGATTTAAATATTATTGAATATTTGTGGGGATATTTGGAGTCAAAACTCCGTGCTCGATTCCCCCCACCATCTACGATTTCGGCATTAGAGACCGCTCTCCACGAAGAATGGCTTCATATTCCATTAAAAGTTGTTCATGACCTCTATGCGTCCATCCCACGTCGCATACAGTCTGTAATTCAGTCAAAGGGGGGTCCAACTCCCTATTAATAAAGCATTTCTCTTTCATAGGTGTTCGTATTATTTTGTCACCCATGTGTACTTTCCCAATTTCATCTTAAAATAATTTGATCGTATTATTTTATATGAACCAATACATATAGAAAGAATGGATTTGTATGAAAAAATTCAACCATTTCAATGTTCTTTATTTCTTCATTGCTGAATGTAAGGAAAATAATTCAAGAAAAAAAGAAAGTGAAACATTGGATGTTTCTATCAAAATTTGAGTTGGAAAATAATGTGTGTTTTAAAACTTTGTTTGAAGAGTAATTTCAATGGGTCTAAACTTGAAGAGAGATGTTCTATTTTTTATTTGAAAATAATTTGAGTACATGTGATGGCATAATGTAAGAATATACCGAAGAAAAATATTTGATGGGTTATAAAACTCTCATCGTTATTATATTCGTTTTATAGAACAACAGATGGTTGTATTATATAAGGAGTTTTCTAAAAAAGTGAGTCAGTTCACTTGTGTTTGATTCCATCTTTCTTATTAAGTATATGAGTAATTTAATCAAAGCTATTAATTCAACATTAATTTCCATTGATTTCTGTTGTCTTACGAGTTGAAGGCTACCTTCTTAATCCATCAGTCCCATTCACTTTTATTAAGGGGCCAATTTTATTCTTTCTCTCTCTTAAAAGATCCTACTGGATTTTAAGTAAAAACATTTTACTTTCTGCCACGTTACTTCCCAGGCTCTAATTTTCCTCACTAAATTTATCATCCGTCAAAGGGATTTCAATTAAGCATACCATTTCTTTTTTAAAGATTTTATTTTGTAATTGGAAGAATTTTTTGAATTCTAAGTGAACATTAAGAGGATGGCAAATAGGATTTCGCATCGGGATTTCGATTGTTCCAATCATTAGTTGAACTTTACAATTTCAATTGATTTAACAAAGTGTTTCTTGAGGATATTGAAGCATCCTTCTGTATGTTCTTACTATAACACATGCAGCAAAAGATTTGATTTGGATTATAAAATACTTATATACAGGTTTTTTTTAACTCGCACTATTCATTGTCACATGTAACGATCGAAATCGCGCCAAATTTGTTATACAGACTAATGATCACAAGGAAAGCAGGATTCCTTGAAAATAATTTAGTTCCAAAAACTCCCTATATCGTTATTTATGGCGTTTTACAATCTAAAATGTGTTACAGTAAAACACATGAAACAAATAATAGTACAGAGTCATGCTTTTTTTATTACATTCAAGGCAGAAACTACACCGCACATTTTCTGCACAACATTCTCTATTGCTATTCACGACATGTCACGGGGAATATTTCGCTCTGCCTGGGCTTTCAAGTAACTTAACTTTGCACCAAAGTAAACTTTGGGTTTTAAGTAACCCCTGAGCCAAAAATCACATAGAGTTAGGTTAGTAGAACGAGGTGGCCATGAAACTGTAAAACCGAGATGGATGACTCTTTCATCTGTGAAGTGTTTTCGCAACAGCTGCTGTACCTAAACTCCTGTATGTGATGGTGTACTATCCTACATGGAGATGATCTGATTGAGACATTTCCTTTGTTGAAGTTTGGAATAACAAAATTAGTCAGTATCTTGTGGTATATTTGTACATGAACGGTACACATTACTGGTCCTGTAGGAGTAACAGTCTCAAAGAGGATAAATGATGAATGACTATGAAGCCAAACCCAACGGTGACTTTTTGTGAATACATAGTAGTTTCCTGCACTGCGTTCAGAGGTAATTCGTGCGTTAACAGAATCAACCAGATAATGATGGGCCTCATCTCTAAATGCCTGGCTAGAAACAAATGTCAGTCGCTTATCACAATCTTGAGTTTCCTCTAATCCTATTTTCTATGTCATCATAGTCTCTGTACCAAATTCGGTGTAATTTTGATTGTTAGATCGAGCTACAGGTAGTTCTGAACAGTGTCAATGTTAACTCTGTGTTTTTTAGAGCTTTCTACATATTTTACAGCTTAAATTACTGGCGTGGTTTTCATATGTGAAATCATTTGCTTTTAATATCCCTTTTTATGTACATTGTTGGTTTAATAAGCTACAGTCAGGCCATAAATATTCCTATCGATGATTTGTTGAACTATATATTTTCTTACGGAATCTTGTATCCCATATCACCATAAGTCTGCAAGTTTAGTGTCATTGCGGTTATTAGATCGAGCTACCGATGTCTCTGAGCAGTGTGTTTTAAAAGAAAAATCTCCCTATATATACAGTCGAACCTCCATACAACAAGCCTCTATATTGCGAAGTTTTCTATAGAGGGAACTTTTTCCTGGAACCAAGAACATTTCACGATTTTCTTCGTAAGATGACCTCCCAATAGAGAAGCGCATTTTCTATAGAACGAACTATTTCTCTTACGATTCAATTTTTTTCTCCCTATTTTTGAAGTATTTCTGGACATTTCAAGTTAATCTCTCTTTTAACGCACTTTATGGTGGTCATAAATTTTGAACTGGTTTTATTAGATGCCTAACTCACCGAGTGTGAGTGTGAATATTAAAGTCGCAGTGTTAAGCTACACGAGGGCTTTTGGCAACGGACCTCGTCATTTTGATCCAGGGTCAAGTGACAAGGACGACACCTGACCTGGAACCACCTATCCTAAATACCACACCCCACGAACCGGAGGACGTTTGAGCTCTCGACAGATTTAACGTGCATCGCTCCCCTACATGGCGGGTCTTTAGTAGTACTGGGCTCGAACTCATGACAAGCCAACCACGATCCAATACCTTGACCACCAGGCTACCGCGGCCCCTAACTCACCGAGAGCAATAGAATTCTGGGCAACCCTTAACCCCACTATCCAGTTCACTGGAAACATCTTCGATATCCCCTTTCACCCTCAGTGGAGTTGTCTCGTGTCCTTGAACTATTCTCCATTTATTTGTAGTGTTGATCAGTTGTACTGGTAACTTCGCTACTTGTAGCTCGAAAATGTTAAAACGTAAGTGCTTAAACGCATCAAAGAAAAGATTTAATTCTTCAGAAAGTAGATAAAGGCACCAAGAAACTTTTCTTACAGTTTTTTTTGATAGGCAAGATATATAAAATAAAAATACATTAATTTACAAAAAGGTGTGAGTAATAATATATAATGCTTATGAATTTAAAATTTGTTTCCTGTGGTTTATCGAGAAAATTTGAAGTTGAACCTCTATATAACGAACTTTTTTTTTCAGGATTTAGCGACTTCGTTATATAGAGGTCCTACTGTATATATATGCTTTTTTAGGAATCGAATGTGTCTCTCAATACCTCAACTGCTGCTATCATATAATGGGTATATCGGCGTGGTCGATTCATTTCATCAATTTGCTTCAAATTGCCGAATTATGATTTGCTCGAAAAAAAAGCTCCTGTTTTCATGGGAGAATGAATGGAAATTTCATTGATCATTGGAGCATGACAAAATTACGCCGTGAGTGTTCTCTTCTTGGTGCTGCAAAAGAACCCATCGGACCCACAATAATTTCCCTGTTTGTAGAAATTCGATCAACAGTTTGGAAGAATAAATTGACACAAATTGCAGTAGAGGCTCTATCTACCATTGGAAGCAGAGCAACACATTTCTGCCATTTCATCCTGAACTTTACAACAAAAAAGTAGAAATAATAAAAATAGTAAAGCAGTGTTTCAAAAAACTCAACAGTGTCGTACTATGATTGACTTAAATAAACATGTTATGAAAGTAATTTTAAACTATTCAAAGGTCGCCTTTAAGGGTTAAATGCAACAGTTTTTTTTTTTTTTTGTAGCTTTTTAATCTTTTTTTTTTAGTATCGTTTTTCTAGTATAGTATAGTTGTTTTTAAAAGTTTCTAATGATTTTTTTTAATTCCAACCTAACAATTATTCTTTTTGAAGAATTCCTATAGAAAAGAATAATGTTCCATCGAATAGCAAATAGATGACTCTCCAGACAGATCTAGAGAAGGGACACTGATTTGGAGGGAAAACACGTGATAGATGCAACGACTGGTTGGTTCTCCTTGAACTTTCTACATTCGACTCAAATCTATAAGAATAAATAAATATCCAATATCAAAAATTTGTTTTTAAAACTTACCTTATCAATTTATCGGATAATGTGCTATAGATATATTCAAAAACGAAAGTAAGTAAAGTAAAAACAAGTTCATGTCAATTGAAGTTTCCGATCATTTCTACGAACTTGTAAGATATTGGGACTGTAGTTTATATATTCACTTAAATCTTCCAAATAACTTAACACAATTTTGTGGGTTGCAATTGCAATTTTTGTTTTTAATTAACAAACATCTTTTGTTATTTTATAATCTGAAATTTGAGGAATTCAGTTTCTTATTTCTTTCTGTTTCTTATATTGACATGTTTAAGAGTCCTCAGAAATAAAAATGCTTTTTGATCCAAATGTTTTAGCAATTGAAAATTGTTAAGAACTCTAATCGGAATCTTATTGTAACAATTCAAGATCTCTGTTACGAGTCTAGAGTGTTTTCTCTTTCAAAAGCATAATGCTGTGTTTTGAAATTTGTTGAACAATGGTTATTCCCCCAATAAATGTCTCAAGATACTGGATTTTATGTGTAATAAAAAAATTTGTTATATCTTAGAAGAAAAATGTTTCAGAGGATTTGCCATATAAAAAACATAAGATTCGGTTCTTCAGCGAATGTTTTTTATCCTAATAAAACAGCTGAAACAAAAATAAATTGGCAGCAAACACCTTTTGGAAATGGTTCATTTGTTTTCGATTTTTATGAGTACAGTCAAATACATACAATCACAATAGATCCTTCAAGTTGAGGTAAAAAAATGCGGAAATTGAGGATAAAACTTTTCAAAACACATTTTTATTTTGTTAGGAGTTCAACTACATTTTCTCGACGAAGGAAACAATTTTATAAAGCTAGAAAAAGATATTGTATAAAAACTCTGGGAACTAAAATTTGTAGATAGATGGATAAACGTCTTAACTTTGACATGACCGGGAATCTGCTTAATAATCTTGTAATTATTAAGGGAAGAAAATGCATTTTTAATTTAGTATTTAAGTATCTTGATAAACGTGATAAGTTTATATAGAGAGAAATATAATTCGAATACTTTTTTTCAGTCTATTCTTCAGATAACTTAACTATTAAAAATTATAAATTGAAAAAGTTTGACATCTATTGGATTAATTGTTTCCATTTATTACCTTAATATATACTTCTAATGGAAAAATGGACATCAAGAGAAAACGTCGAGAAATGTTCAAGAGTTTCTTTAAATCTATCAGAATTTGCTTCTTTTTCACCCAGATCCATTTAGAAATACCGATTTCTCTGATACTATAAATACGAACACCATTGCTCTTATTTTAAAAAACCCTTGTTATGTACCCAAACTTATGCACCTTTTGTCATCAAATGAATCGTTTATTTTTGACATAACAAGTGGCAGAAAAATAATTAGAACTTACTTTTATTGAAAATTTTCTATCTCAGCACAAAATCATTAATAAACATCTAGTTTGTCTAGTCATATTAATAGCATAGAGTTGGATGCTATTCGAGTGTTATAAGAATTGGAAGATTTCTATTTTAACTTCTTTTTTAAATTTCACGATTATTATATATTTATACATATCCAAAAGAATCTATAAAATGGGTTCATCTGTATATTCCTTAAACATCCCTACTCTTACCTTAAATAACCTATGCGTTTCTTAATGTAAATATCAACTCCAAATAAAGCAAGCTCTTTTAACTTAACTGCCATATTTGGTGAGTTAAATAAAAAACAAAAACAAATTATAAGTAAACCTAATTAAAACATTACGAATTTTTAATAAAAACTCAACGGAATTAGGTTTCCTGAACCACTTTTAAAAAATGTGAGTAGTAATAAAGTTCTAAAGGGATTTTATTTATCATTTATAAGCATATATTTTGTTTACATTTAAGATTACTTTCGTATCTCCTATATTCTTAGGCATATTTCTACATGGATTAAAATTTTCCAACTTTTAATTGGAAAAATACTTAAAATTAATGAAGGAGAAATCGTGCGTGGTCTATTTGTTTATTTTTAAATCAACTCATAGATTACCTTTTCACAAATTGACACATACTTAATTTTTGTAACTTGAATAAAAGTGATTTGTGCGTTAAAACTTTCGTAATGCAATCTTTAAACATAAAAAAGTCTCTTAATTCCAATCTAGACTGCTTAGTTCTAATCTAAGAGCACCTATAATTCGTTCCACTGAAAATGAATTCTTTTATTGGTAAGTGCTTCAGAAAAATAGGATTAGCAATTAGAAAAAAAACCTATATTTTAACAGCCTTTTTAGTTTATGAATGTAGTAGTATTCTTTATTTCATATGTGGTAGCTGTATCTGACATTCTGGTTGCTAGACATGAATTATAACAAAATATCTTCTAAAATATTTGGTTATTCTTTTGTTTTGAAAGGTTTGCTTATTTTTCTTGTCCTCAGCTATAATTTTCTGCATGTATACAGTGAAATGTGAATTAATATTTCGGGGGCTGTTTTTCATTTTCTCAAATTTTGGTATCGAATTTAATAAAAACAACTTTGTTTTCATTCTACAATGTTTGTTATTTATCACGAAAATTACTAAAGACATATTTTATTATGATATTTTAAGGTAAATAACACGTTGTTAGTTCTTCCTGATTTATTCAGTTTTTTAATTCTATATTTTTCTAATAATGCAAAGTATTGCAGAAAGAGTATTCATTTCATTGTACTCTGATTCCAAAAGATCGTGACATTTGTGATTACGTATGCTGTATTTTGTTTCAGAATCACACCCACTGTTGATAAACTTTGAATTTTTTTTTACGTAAATGCTTGAGTAATGTTATGCAAGTTCTTTAAGTAATCTTAATAAGAGAATGATGGGACATATAATAATATAAAGTAGAATAAAGCTTCCAAACTATTGGGTTGCAATTTATATTTACCTAGGAATAGTAATGAGGCATTTAACCTTATCAAAAGTTTTATTTATCTATGCTACAAACCAGTTCTTGGGATTTATTTCATTTCATTTCCTTTTCCTAGTAGTTCAAAAGGCCATTTATTTAAATAAAATATTTTATCCTTTTTTTGCTGGATGATGTCGAGTATAGGTAAGTATATAAAAAATTCCAAGTTAATTTTAAAGCAGATCTAAAAGTTTTTTTTTTCCTTTTTTAAATGATGTCACAATTGAGAAATCAATTAGACTACGGAGAGAAAAAAAAATTCGCTTTAACTTTTGTTCACTTATTTTTTGTTCGTTTAAAGATGCGTATTGTGGTGTATCATAAAAGTAACACTAGGTCCCCAACCCCTGAAATACAATTTGCTCTTGAACACATTTTTAATAACTCATCAAACAGAAGGCTGAATCTATTTTCTGGTTATTTAATTTGCATACACATTTAAAACTCCTTTTCGTAAAAATATAATTTTATACATTCACAAAACAAGTTTACAGCCCCCCCCCCTTTCTTGATTACTTTACATTCACATTCATTTTTCAAAAGTTTAAAACTTAAATAACATCCTATTAGTTATAATTAAAAAGAGCTAAAAGAGCCATTTTTAACTTATTACGCTATTTTTCTCATGTTTAATTAAAAACTCAGATTCAAAGGGATATTTTGGCTGCCCTTTTAGCTCCCATTTTGTTAATAATTATTGATATTTGCTGTGTAATGTCTAAAATGTTGCTTCTACTTTAATGTCCTAGCTCTTTTCTTAAGTTTTCGAATATTTCGCCGGCAGCGGTGTCATTGCTTTTTTATTCAATCCTTCAACATGAACTCTCAAAAATATTTGATTCGAAATTTAACGCGGTGCGCAGTAGGACTTTATTTCGAAGCTATTACCACGCACGGTAAGACTTTCTTAGAAACCTTGTCTACGAAATTGATAAAAGGCCGAAGAATCAATTTATAAAACCGCTAACAGATGAATTTTGTATGAGACACCTCCGATGGGGGAACTAATGTTGGATCGAGCGCGAGAGAGAGAAATGCAATCATTCGGGATATCTTAAAATAGGGATGGTAGGTGGCAGCACGTACCATTTCCTCCGATGAATGGAGTAATCCAATCCAAACGATATTAGTTTGGCTTAAGTAATCCAACAGGAAACTGTCAAATTATTCAACCGACGCCAGTTGCACACGAAGACAGCTTTTATACTTAGCAGATATTGAATTCTTCCTTTTATTGAGCTGGGAAGGTCCCCCCGACTTAAAAGAGAAGATATTCAAAGGGAAATATTTTCTACATCACCTGAGGTTCTGGTACCGGAAGGAATTTTAACTTTTTCTAAAACACATTTAAGTATCTCTAATACCCTTTTTGACTAAATACGAAATTCCTGAAAAAATTATTTATTCTTCTTTGATTCCACTATATTTCTAGATTTCAGCATATTATAGTTATTTATTTTAAAAATGAAGTTTTTGGAAAAAACGCAATGAACGTAATGATGTTTTGAATGCAGAAGAAATTCAATTATGTTAGAAGTACAAATTAAAAACATTTACGACCGTTTAGTTAAAAAATATATAATTCATTTTTTTACATACACAGTTTCAGCCCCCCCCCCCACATACACTTTCTTTCAAAACTAAATTATAATGTCAGAACTTCAAAAAAAAAATAAATAAATAAGAGCTCCACGTATAAAACTATACTCTATTCAATAAATATGAAAGTAAACATAAACGTACTTCATACTTTATGGTGTTGAATATTATTTTAGTTTATTTAGTCTCTCTTTCTCTTCGTACATAAATAGGTCGTACTTTTAAAATTCTGTTCCTAAATAACTGCTTTCTTGTTAATGCTGTTTTATATAATGAACTAATAGTAATTTATATATTTTTACACATAGATAGTTTGACTCACTGTGTAATATTAATAGGTTTTTTTTTTGTATGTGTTTAGTTTTTTGTATACATGGTTACAATTATAAGCCCAAAGAGCTAAAGAAATAAAAAAAAATTATATAAGGTTTTTCAAATAAGATACAAAAAACTCTCTCTCCTCTCTCTCTTTCATATAAAAACACATGTGAATGAATTA
Organism: Trichonephila inaurata madagascariensis; assembly: GCA_019973955.1. Lineage (NCBI taxonomy): Eukaryota > Metazoa > Arthropoda > Arachnida > Araneae > Nephilidae > Trichonephila > Trichonephila inaurata. The sequence goes on from BMAV01026842.1 coordinate 851,375, forward strand.
TATATAATGTCTGACTAAACTAAATTCTATAGTATAGTTCAATAGAGAACATTTTTCTTTTTTGCTTGTACACTTATATTTATGACAATTATACTATACATATATATATATATATATATATATTGGAACAAATATATAACAGTATAAAGTTAGAAAATGATATGATTACAGAAAAGATGATGCATTGTTTCAGAATATATCAGGGTAGAATTGGGTGGAGCAGGAGCCAAGAATATATGTTTTTCTATAAATAGAAAACTTAATAGAAAGGCTCATATATATATATATATATATATATATAACTGTCATTTGAAATAAGGTGATCTTTCAGACTTCACAGCACAGTCTACAAGGAAAAAAGCGTTAATGAAAATTTTATTTTAGAGTTGTAAAAAGTTATTTTTCCTGACAATTTCAATTGTAATTTCTCCAATATTTTCTATTTGTTGACTTATGTCATGATTTTAAATTCAACGTATTTAAAAGAAGCAAATGATTCACAAATAATTGCCGCTTATTTAAGTATTTAATAAGATAAAAAAATCTGAAGCTTTATTTATTTATTTTTTTTTAAAGTAGTATATATTTAGCGAGTTAGATTTTATATTCTTTTCTTTGAAGCTTTGTTATTCAATAATATTTGGTTATAAGTAAATTTTTATAAAATAAATCTTCAAAAAACTATTTGGAAACAAATTAACGTGATTAAATTTTAATTTAACATGATCAATTAAAAATCTGAAATTTATTTTTATTTCCGTGACAAGAAAAATACAACAAAAAATTCTCATTGCTTACGCATGAAAAATTACTTCCTTGGTGAAACCACAAAAAGAAACAGTTGAAACCCAACATGTTTTTAAGTATTTGTAATTGTTTGTCTTGATGAGATGAGAGACATTTACTATTGATCTCAATCAAGAGTATCCGTAAGCCAACGGGAAAAATACATTTCAAGGCAACAGATTCATCTGTTGTTGCTTAAGTGGCTTCGGCCAGACCTAAACTACATTCTGTGCAATGGAATGATTTATCATTTAGGAACAGTTTCGTGCCCTTATCACTTGACAGGATAAGTAAAAGATATAATGGCTCCGTTAGACCGAACTCTTTGTCCTTTATAATTGCTGTTGTTTAGGGATCGGTTGGTAACATTATTGCTGGCAACAGATGCAAACCTTATGTTGGAAAAGTAGCTTTTCTGCCTTCCAAAAGCGTCATTTCAAATGAATTGATCTTTTTGCATCTAGGAAAAGACCGAGTCGATATTAGTGGGATGTGGTTATTTAAGATATAGAAAAGTAGGTTGAAGTAATTCATTCAGAGAAAACAGGGACAATTTATTACAATAAATTGAGCATTTGGATTTTGAAAAAAAAAAAAAAAATACTCATGTCTGCATTTTTTTTTCCTTTGTTTTCTAGATCGAAAAATGTAATTCATTCCAGATTATTTAAAATGAAACAGCATCGATTTTTATCCATTGGTTTCACATTCATTCCGTTTCAGTTCTATTTATACTATTATTAATGTAATGATTGCATTTGTCTATTAGAACTCGGAAATTAAATTGACTTTCAAAACAGCCGTCCAAATTTGAGTTTTTTTTTTAAAGCTGATTACTGAAAACTCTTTATAGACTGAACTAAGTAAATTCACAGAAAAAATAGTATCCTAAAATTTTGCGCTTTGTATATAGCTTTAAAATTACGCTGCCTAAAGCTTGTCATGGATTAAATTAAGGAATTCAGAAGGAATTTTTGAAGCAATGATTATATTTCTAAATTAGCACTGAAGGCTACTTCATCATTAATTAAGCAAACAGAAGTGCTTTGAGAATTTATGTTAAGGAGAATGTAGTATTTTTTGAGAGTTAAAGCTCTAACTTTTCTGTAACTATAATGAAATCTCATTGGTACGTTATACTTCCAGGTTACTAGAGATACTTTCAATTTTAAAAGCGTTACGAATTCCATTTTTTAAGTTTAAATAGGTTATTGAAGATATTTTCGAATTAGAAACTTTTCCCTTTTCGGAGCTCTCCTTCATTCAGTAATTGAATTTCTAACTAGGAAAGTGCAAGCACCGAAAGTTCGCCACCAATTTTGACGTATTTATGTCAATGCATTGGCAAATATTCCATTCCTGTCCGAAATTAGCCGTTTTCAAAGTATTGGCAAATTTATAACTATGCCTTCCTTAACTTAACTTGCCTGCCTTTTCCGGGAGAAGATTTCCTTATGTGTAATCTCTATGTTTGTCCACTGACTCTGAGACTCTTTTTAATTGAATAGTTTGTTTTTTACTCGATTCGCTTCAAACATTTTAAAACTTATATTCCAACATTGATAGATTTGAGGGGGGCAGGGGGTTCCCTTAACCGTGATTTTTTTTTTTTACATGGCATTGCTTTCCCTCAATCATTTCATTTTAATAGCAATGTTATGTTTCTCATAATCTTAATTTATTAAATAATTATCTCTTTCATATATACAAGGTATCCCGTGACTTAACAATAGTCGGGGACGAGATGAAAGTTGGGGGCATATCTGTTATGGGAAAAATTAAAGCTTGGTTAAGTAAGTGTTTCGCTAATGTGGAAAACTTACACCTTCCATCACATCATTAGCCACTGGGACCACAAATTTCACAATTTTACGATGATAGTTTCACTAACATCATCTTACAGAGCCGTACTATTAATCGCTGTCACAAGTAAGACAAAAAGCGTTGCTGATTTTGTTAAAATCAGCGTAATTTTTTGTGAGTCGGACTTTGAGAAAAAACAGGTTAAACAAAACGCGTTCAGTCTCCAGATGTAGCCACTGATCTACCCACCTCTTATGTAATTTTAACAAATGAAATACCACTTTCTCGTCACACTTGTGTCCAATCAACTCTTTTATTCGATGCCATTGCTTTTTGACTAAATATTATTGTTATCCTTGCCAGGAAAAGTCCTGATCTCAATCCTATTAAAAACTTGTGGCACCGTTTGAAAACTCTTGTCCGAATAAGGTACCCATGAAATAAAAAGGAACTAATGGAGGATATAATTGTTTCTTGGCATCATGTAATAACGAAGGAAGAGCTGAAAACTATTTTCAGCTCAATGAAACATCGATGTGAAGCTGTAATAAAAAATAAACGCAACCTCATTAAGCTCTGATCTCACTGCTATCATCAGTATCCAATGTATTTCGACAGTTATAGCAACGTAACTTTTTTGCATTGAAATATTTGAATTTTCATCTTTATATTGAATTCAGTATTAAATTTCTTTAGAAAAATATAAAATACTTTGCATTTTGTGAAAGATAAAAATTTCTATAAGCATACAAACTTAAAAAACTTAAGTTCAAAAAGTGTCCACAGTTTTGGCCCCCACTGTATGTTTGGAACCCAATGTCTCGAAATCTTAACCAACCAATCTGTCTAGGCCTTATCATGTGCTTCCACTGCATTCTTCCTTATTTCTTCGGTAGTTTCTGAATATAATTACATTCTTTTTCACAGGAAGTTTATAATCCTAGTCGGGATCCAATTCATGATCTTCTCCACAGGTGTAATTTTTGTGACACGATTTCTGAGATGAATAATTACAAAATGAGAATACGTCGGCAATCATGAGGACTCCTTGACATGACTGAATCCGCATGCCACTGGGATACTTCCATAAGTCTGGTCCAATGTTTCTCTGGGGTTGAGCCCTAAAAAACTTCTCCACTTGGCCATGCCTTTTTTCATCCCGTAAAACCAGGCGAGGAGATAGTACAGAATATACGCGAATTATTCTAAATGACTGACAAATGCTTCTTTTTACTTCGAATGTTTTCAATGTTTTTGCATAAATGTAATACCATAAACAAAATCACTAAATATGGCGACATAAGTTTGGCAATATCTTGAAAATGGTTCATTTTTGATGGATAAATCCATTAGAAATTTTGCCTTGCATTCCAATACCTTTCGAACAATACCACATTTAACAAATTCGGTGGAAAACATATCTTGCATTCCAAATTTAAATATATATATTGCATGGGTTATAAACTCCAGCAAAAATTTTCGAACACGTCTTTATTTATGAAAAATTCCAAATTTTTATACAAAAACTTTATTTTTAAATATTTTGAAGACTGAAAATACCCCTTACCCACAAGAGTTTCAGTGAAAAATTTCAATAAATTACAGAAGGAAAATGCAAGTATAATAAAATTGACTTTGTTGATATATACATCAATATCTTTAGATTTTAAGAATTATAAACACTCACAAAAATAACAACTCCAACTAGGACTGTTTCATGCGTTCAACTCCCAATATATGTGTTTTAAATGCACACATTCATTGTAATTCTTTTTTAATCTATGGGTGATTTTGAGAAGTAAACCTTATAAATTTATCTCTGTAAATCAAATTGGAATTTTTTCAAACAATTGATACATTAATTGTTTATTATTTTGAAAAAGGAGTATATAATTCGAGATAAATTTTCTTCACGTATCAGATTCAAATTAATAGTTTTTTTCACTTATCCTCATCCTTTATCATCCATTCATTCTTTGTCTTTTGAAATATATTTATAATTATATCGAAGAAATTGAGTTGATTAAAGCTCGTAATATATCTTAATAGGATGAATTATAATATATTAACAATGTTTTGCGAAAATATTCAGAGAAAACTCTTTGTGCTTCATAATTTGCTAAGAAGCTTGCTCCAACTTTTAAACCTGATATTCAATTAGTCTTTAAAGACATTTGAAATTTTCTGACTGTTGTCAGTCCTAAAATCTCTACACCTATATAAACTGAAAATATTTTACAGAAAACATGTTTTTTTGAAAATTTGAAATAAGGACGAGGATTGCTGGAAAAATTATAAACTGAAAATTTTTTGTATTTATTTTGTGTTATATTTAAATTATTCTTAAAAATCACTACATTGATATAAAATTTCTTTTTCTCCGCCTTGATAACGATATTTTTCTCTTATAATTTACCGCACAAATTTGAAGAAATCCTCAAATTTCAAAAGAAAATTTACCTTAACTACGTCACTAATGTATGTCGCGTAGAATTTGAGAATACAGAAAACTGTCTTAGTTAAATCGCTAGGTTTGAACTTGTATATATTAAGTTATATTTAGCATCGACATCATTTACAATGATGAATCGTTGAAAATCAATTGATTTGAATTCGAGGAAGGATTAGTATTTTCTAAAAAGTTACTAAGATTTATTATTACACTTAATGTTACAATACAAAATGACTATCATGAAATAAAAATATAGCATTATTAATTATGATAATTAGAGTGGAAATATAAAACAGTGATATAGTCTTTAATATCTACGAATATACGACATTCGCCAAATTAATGCATAAGAAATATAATATTGAAAATATGTACAAAGAGGTACATGTACTTCAAAAAGAGAAAAAAATAATAATTCTCACTTTTTGATTTCAAAAGAAGTAATCATTATCACTCAGCAAATACAATGAAGTATTACTTCATTTCTCCAACGCCATCTTTTATAAAGTGATTGGACCTATTCATCCTTCTTTTCAATCTGCGATGCAATCTTTCTGAAAATAGCTAAGCAATTTTTACTTGGAGAATATTTTTGCAGATATTTTGAATCTTAACATAGAACTTATTGAAATCTTTATAGAAGTATTATAGTTTTATTTTATTTTGCCACCCAAGTATTTGTTCACTCAAGTCATAGGAATTGAAAGAAATGAAAACGTATACAGAGCAATCTGATTGACTCTATCATTCTGTGGGCGTGTATTCTCGCTTTTCTACACATTCTTCGATAGATTTTATGATTGCTTTCAAAAAAGCCCGCACTGTTTTCTTGGCGCAGAGCTATGGGTTAATTATGTAAGCTAATTTACATTTAAAATATAACGTACATTTAGTCTGACTGATTATTTCTCATTAAAAACAAAATTCTGAATCGAAAACTTAACCTAATACTCCAATTTATAAAAGTATTGCTGTAAAAACAATACAATTGATCTGTACCTGATTTGAGTTGATTCATGTGGTTTTGTTTAACATTCGATACATGCAGGGATGATAAGAAATGCTTAACACTAGAAAGACTGAGAAATTTAGTATATACCTATATTGCCCCAAAGCAGTCAAAATGACTGCATTGGGAAAGAATAACTAATGTGTAAAAAAATTTGTTTAAAACTAATTTTCAATACTTTTTATATTAGTTACAGTCATATAACAAGTTATTAGTAAATATTAACAATAAAAAAATTTACTTCACTTGGGAAAAAAATGTATTCTAGTAATGTCATAAGAAGTTGTGTCATTATATACGTAATTGTTTTTCTAATTGAAATCAAAAAACAGTCCAAATGATTTCCTTGGGCAATCTAGTGTTAATGATGAGTGTTTATTAAAAAAAATAATTTTATTTGATTTTCAGATGTAGCATTTAATTGTCAAATGTTACTAATTTTGAATTTTTTCATGGAATATTTCCCATCCCTTACGAATTTTAAAATTTTAAGAGTTTTAAAACCGCTTTAATGTATAACAATTTAAAAATTGAATAAATATTCATAAAAATGGGACCTTAGAAAAATTTGCTGTAAAGCAATTTTTATATTATTGGAGGGCTTAAACTCTTTCACAACTTTTGTTACTGTAAATATGTTATAAAGCTTACAAAAAAAATATGAGAAATTGGATTTTGTTTTAGCTGAAAAAATATGTTTTTTTTATAAGAATGCAAAGTGAATGCATACAATGTTTAACAAATGTAATCAATTTCTTGATTTTACACTTTACTCTTTGGGTAGTAAGAAAAATACAGGATGAAGTAATCGTTTTGTATAATAACGTACTCATATTTACAGCATCATCGAAGTTTATTTTTTCCAGTTGAAACCACAACCAGGGACTGATTTCCGAAATTGATATTTTATCAGATTACAATGAATGATGAATGATGAATCAATGGGTTGATGTCAATTTGATTATATCAATCGAGAAAGCAGTTATTTTAGTTGTGAAAAAAAATGAAAAATGTTTATCGAGGGAATAAGCAAAATTAATTTAAATCTTATTTTAAGTTATTTTTTTTATCTAGGCAGTAAGAGAGGGATCGAATAAAATTCGTGGGCGTTTTTTCCCCATTTTGATTAGCGGCAAACTATAAGTAATGTTATTTTTCCTAATAAAAAACGCTAATATTTCTTTTAAATACAGATTTTATTAAAAACTTTTCCCATAAAAAAATTATAAGGAAATTAATAATTTCAGTACTACTGAAAACTAAGTTGTTTTATTATCCAATTATTTAAATTGAAGGATCCTGACATATTGTTCTGGATTACGTATGTTCTGGAAATTTGTTGTAATGAATTATATTACAATTGGGAGATAAAACAGTAGTATTTTTATCCAATCCAAAATAATTTTCTGTTAAAAATTGTATAAATAGTCTTGAGAAATTATATGAAGCAGAAATTTTTCATTGAAATTGGTTTAGTCCAAAGTAAAAATCTCGTTAAAAGATTACGAGCCGTTATCTTTTTACCCCTTCATCATAGAGGCAATTCTAAAGATAGCACCCTTTCTCTGAATGAAGTGTTTAAACAAATTAGAAGCCGAGACTGCTTTTGTGTAAAGAGAATTATCTTGCAAAGGCTTTGAATGCTTTCTTTCTTCACATCATGTGAAATGGTTTTGTTTTCATCGACTATTGGACAATACTCATGGGGCCTTCTGAATGCTGAAAGATTTCTCTTGAGCTTGTAGCAATCGATTTCGTCACTTGTAATCACGACTTCTTATCAATTGCTAAGGACGGCAACATTTTCTGTTAAGGAAATGCCTTGCATTCAAGAATAAATCTTTCATGTACTGCTTTGCTATATTAATTGAATTTTTTTTGGTGGCCTTTACTATTCGGTAAAAATGGCCAATGTGATGATAACTTTAAGCTCATTTGTTCCGTTTTAGCAAATCAATGTTATGTAAAGGCAGTTCCAAAAAATTGTGTTACTAAACACTATTTTGTTAATTTCCTTTAAAATATTTCAATAACGTATGTTGTTAAATATAGATATGAATTTTTTTTAAGAAAACTAGTACTGCATAAAAGGATTATATTATGCCCATCCATTATTTTATACAGTAATGTTGTTTCAGCAGCCCTTGAACTCAACAGTTATTTTATTAACTTGGCGGTGGAATGATTTGGATCTTTATGATTCCTTAGTCTATTCTAAAATACAAATTCTTGAACATGTTTTACTTATTTTACTACTCTTTGGATACCTTTAGTGTCTTAGAAAAAAGGTGAATAGTTTTTCCCATTCTAATAAGATGCAATTAATTTTTACAACGGTATAATTAAGTCACATTAAAATTCAAGTTTTTTATCTTGGGATTAACTACAATTTATTCGACAAAGCCACAGTATTCCAATGCTACTTCAGTGATAAAATACACCTTTAAATCATTAATATTTAACTATTGCACATTAATTTTAAAAAACATTTGAACTTTTCCTATAATACTATCCGAATTAATCAAAAAGAGAGAGGTTCATGCTTTTTTTTCTTTCCAATGGAATAATTATGAAATTATCAAGTAATAAAGTAATCTTTCTCTTTAATGTTTTACTATTTTTATTATTAGAAGTCAGTTAATGTTATTTAACTGAACATTTTACTCCTTAATGTTTCAAATGTTTTCCTTTTATAATTAAAATAAGAGTATTATCATAAGCGATCAACATGTGCAGAAAATAAAGTCATTTTATTTTGTAAACTTACTTATCCGTTTATCACATAAACATTGATCCGTTGAATACTTCGATATTATAGGGTCATCTGCGGTTAGAATATAAAAGGAATAATCTTGGATGTTTTAAATAAATAGTCATTCCAAAAGATTACACTTATTTCAAATATTTATTGTTGAATTCCAAGTTTGTTTTATGACAGTCCGTTTTAATGAAACTACATTGTGGTAATTATATGCCGTACATATTGACTTTGCAAAATTTCTTCTATACTATCCTCTATATTTGGACCAACAGTACTTATGTGAAATATTTTATATAATCGAAGTGCAATGCACATTCACTTTTTACTTTATTTACGTTAAACAGTAGGAATCGTGTCTAATTAAAGAAAAAATTGGCTTAAAAAAATTTTTCACAGTTTAAATAAAGTTTTTGAAAAAAAGAAATCGTAATTTTAATTAAAAAAATAAGCAAAGAGCCTTATTTATGTTTTAAATAAAGTAAGAAAAATTTAGCTTATCGCTATAAAAAATGAACTCAAGCTTTACATTATTTAAGTGAACTTTGCTTCTAGTTATTTAATAATAGAAACTCTTCCATAAACAAGCAAAATTGCTAATCCTTCTTGCCCCCTAAAAGATGATCGAGGTTCAGCTGAAATACGCAATGTAAATTTCGCAATTCAAAATACCTTTCGACTTGATACTTTCGATATCCGCTTTTTAAATCTATTTCGAAAGAGGGATTTTGCCCTTTTTTTGACTGAGGATGCAGAAGTTCTCTGTAAAGGTAAACAAAAAAAAAAAAAAAAGCGTCGGAAAAAATGTTGCTGAGCAGAGTACAATGCGGAACTCTCCTGGAACATAAGGTAAAGAAGTGGTTATTCACTTGTACTGAATGGAATTCTTTGCTCTTTGAGATACTGCAATGATCTCTTTTCAATGCTCCAAATTGAGAGAACCCGAGGGAAAGGATAAATTCAACAGAATGCTACCTAACCGAAAAAAGATATCTTTGAGTTAGCGAAAGGTAAAAGGAAACTGAACGGAATCTTAAAAAATAGTCTTATGCGGCGAATCCTGTAAAAAATGAATCAGTAGTTAAGGAAATCAAATATGTCGTTTTCCAAAGGTATAACGAATGCCACCTTAAGTAAAGAAAGTGGAAGATAAAAAAAGGCCTTAAAGGGAAAACAAGTTTTCTGGAAAAGGCCTAAATTGGTGAAAAAGTTGACAAAAACACTAATTAAATGAGTTTTTCATCCAAGAAAGGTTTGTATGCAAAAGGAAAAACACTCCATTCAAGGCAAATAGAAAGTTCCTTAGCATACCTGTGGTATGAGTCTAATAAGCTTAAGCGTATAAGAGATTTTGTTCTGTAAGATCACATGGAATTCAGATTTTTTTTGCTACAAGCCGTGATAACTGTATGCTTATAAGCAGTAAAATATTCGAAATTAATTATATTAGGTGTAAAGTAAATTATAGCGTATCAGGTGGATTTTTGAGAGCCTAAAATACTATTGAAATGTGAATTACCTAAGTTATGACTCAAAGGAAAAAATTCTTGGAATAAAAAATGTGTTTTATACAATTATATATTTATTTGAAGGATATATATCAAAATACTATTGTAGATTAAGAAATAAAAAAAAATTCTGTACGAAATGGAAAATTATTAATTATTCTAAAATATAATTATATTTTTAGATAACTTATTTTGGAATTTCTGAAAAGAGTATATGAAATAAAATTCAACGAAAGTTTTTGAATTAATACTGAATCCTATTTATTTGTCCTGATGTACTTTAATATTTTGCAATATAATAAACTTAAATGACACCATTCCTAAACTATAATTTTCAGTAAATATTTATTGATTTATCTTCTTTTTTTTTAAACTTTTTAAATGGTAATATTTAGCAAATATTTTGAAAAAGAGAGAAAAAATTCTCTTAAAAATATATTTTTTCTCTTTTTCTGAATTCCTGTTCAAATGGCCTTTCTTTTTTCCCCTTCCTTTTCCCTTGGTCAAATATTTGCTCTGTTCATTACTCAGCGTCAGGAAACTTGAATGTTTCTAAGAATACAATTTGGGGATTATTTTAAAGTTTTCCCTCAGGGAAGAAAACAATGCCTTTTTTTTCGAAAAGTTTTTAAAGTGTTTTCACTGGATAGCTACGAAAACTTATTGTATATAACCAGTAGCGCACACAGGAATTTTTCAAGGGGGGACAGTTCACCATTCTTGTATCATGCTCCTTTTGATTTTGTCGATTTTCGGGAGCAAAACGCAGTAAAAACCTAATTATTGAATAAATAATTAGCATTAATTCATATAATTAATCATTAATAACAAATACTAATTAAATTTTACGTACTATATACTTAGCATTATAATCAATCGGAAAAAATCAAGGGCTTTGGGGGGGTCCGGACCCCCCTCCTTGTGTGCGCCACTGTATATAACTCATGTGGATTAGTTTATTTTTAATTCCTGTTATAAATGAAATAAATTTAAGGATCTCATTGAAAAAGAAAGAAAAAAAAACTTTAATATTCAGACATTTGATACCTTCGACACTAATTGGTACAATTGGTTTTAACATCTCTATTTCGAAAACTATTAAATAAGTACATCCAAAATAATTAAATACAGTTAATTAAGAATTTTTTTTTATTAAAAATGGGTCTATGAGACACAAATTTCTGTCATTATTTCAGTCAAATCCATTCAGCATTTTTCACTTTCAAATAAAAATGCGCATTATTCATTAGTAAATTTTAAACTTTGTGAGTAGCAAAATAGGATAATAAATGTAATCTACATGTGTAAAAAATATCTTGATAGAAACAACTTTGTACATAAAGGGCAAACACTCATTTTAATACGAAATGCATTACTAATGCTTACAAACTGCTGTTAAAATAAGTTATTTATGGTGAGTTATTTTGTATAAGTGTAGTAATGAAAAAATGCGCTGTTATTTAAGTAATTATTTTTTTTAAGTTATGATTATTCTTTTTGAGGGACTTCTATTCTCAAATGAAGTACAAGAAACTAGTAAATAAGTGATATTATTTATTATCCAGAGAAATATATATAAAAAGAGAGCATAATTATATATATTCCAAATTGTTAAACTTCTTTCCAAGGTTTTATTCTCCTTTTTACTTTATATATCGAACATTGATTTTATTTCTGCTCACGTCCTAAGTTAATATTTTGTATTGAAAAGACCCTATGCACCCCACGAAGAAAGAGAGGTGGGTTTTTACAAACTATGACACACCTTACTCTGGCCACTTCTCCGCGAAAAGCCGCAAGCATACTTTTATAGATTATCTTTCTATCCTTCAAGTAGTTTCTCTTTAAATTATTGCTGACACAATCCCCCTCCTTCTTTTTTTTTTTTAAAAAAAAAACACATTTTACTGGCTTTCTTATTATTCTGTATCAAACTTTTCGAACTTTCTGAAAAATTAATTACTTTTTAATTATTTAAAAGAAAGTGTTACTTTTTCCTAGAAAATAATTTATACTAGGAATATTTTTTTTCGATTCTTTCATCTAGAAAGAAGGGAAAAAACTGTATTGTGTTCTCTTAATTTTATATTTTTGACTTCTTAGTAAATAAGACATTATTCACGTTATCTTTTTTGTTGTAAGAGGTTTTAATGTGGTTTTTATTGCTCTTAATTGGAGCAATACAAGTGCGGTTTAATCAAAGTATTCTGAGAGGTAAAAAAAATGAAAATGGCTTTTACAGATTTTATAAAGCCTGTTGTAACCTTTTTCCTAAATGCTCTTGGAAAAGTTTCATTATTAAAATAGATGATGGGGAAATAATTATTTTAGGATATATTAACTTGGTTTTAGGTTATAGCGTGTTATTTTGGTAAGTCATGGCTTTTATTCATCTGAACGATGTATATAACTGACGTGAAAAATAAGAAATACAATGAGGATGTAGGTTTTCAATAATTTTGTCTTTACCCTGATGTTTAATAATGTGATTAAATTGAAAAATATTACACAAAAGAATCAACAGTAAGTGTTGCAATATGACGGAACTTTTTTTTTCATTACATTATATACTTATCTGTTTGATATAAGTTAGAAATTAGTTAAAAGAAAGAGAGAAATACACTATGCTATCTCTATTTTATTTCGTTTTATTAATAGCTTACTTAAAAATCGATTCACTACTCCATGCATGTATCAAATAATGACTACAGACATAAAGAACTTTAGTCAGAAGTTTAAGAAAAAGTCGACGAATTTATGTACACTCCTCGCCTTTATCATTACAACATCAGAAAGATCATAAAAAAAGCTTTAGTTATTGCACGTATACAGCAAAGAAGAAGGAAAACATGATTACAGAAATTTAGGGACGTACAAAGTCCAAAATTAGTAAACGCAGCTGCCACCTTTGGTAGCTGTAATGTCTCTACAAAATTAGGCATCATTGCCCTTAAGCCCTCACGTAGTGTGGTGCGGAAGCTTTGAGTGTGGGGTGCTAGATGTTAGGTGTCATCTTCATCACTTGATAAAAATGACGAGGTCTATTATAGAAGCCCTCATACCATTTCAAAATGAAAGTTAATACAAAATAAAATCTATTAAATAAAAGCATGAAAGCAAAAAAGGATCTTTGCAGCTTACCTCAGAATTAACAAAACGTAAAAGAGAACAAATAATAATTGAATTCTTACAAATAGTTTTGCGAAAATGTTTTCAAAAAACTTGCAATGTTTCTGAAATGAAATAAAGAAAATAAAAAAAAAGAGCCAGAGTTAGTATAATAATAAAATAAAGTATATATATATAAACATAAAATAGTTAAAATGTAATAATTACTCATATTTTATTGATTCTTATATTTACTGACGCTTAATAACAATTCTGTAAAACTGTTACATAAAAAATTAATTAAGAGTATCATTTACAGATAATGAAATGACTAAATTGAATTTTTTTTTACTTATTTATAAATACGAGCTTTATCTGCGTAAATTAATGAAAACAAATAAATTTTCACTAATAATATATTCACCTTTTCCAAAAACGTGTTTACTAAAAATTTCAGAATTTCAACTCTTTAGACATTTATGTCACAATTCCACTATTCTAATAAGATGTTTGCTTTTGTTTTTTAAAAGATTTATCTTGTGAAAAAATGTTATTTTTCCATTGTTAAATATAAATTGATCGGAAGGAAGAAATTATAGAAAGAGGAAGATTAAACATTATATTCTCAATAGAAATTTACATTACAAAGACTTGCATGGGAAAATAAAATCCTTTGCACACAATAGCGTTAATTTTTAATGCCAAACTTGCCATTTCAACTATATCAATCACAAGAAGAAAAATGTCTCTCAGAAAACATGTTTTAATTAAAATATTTATTTCTTTATCATACTACCTAAAATATGTATTATTTAAATATTTTATGATGCTGAAGCAAAAGTAAAAAACAATGAAGCTTTCTTTTGTGTTTTAAGGGAAATCGATCTGTTTTTCAAAAAAGGAAAGAAATTTTTATTTTAACGATGAAGAAAGTGAATATTTTTTATATATTTAGAATAAATACCAAGAATCTACTGTTGATTTCTGAAAAAGTAATTGTTACTGAATTTTTAATGCCCCCCAGGATGCAGAAAGAAAATCGAAGAACAATCGTGTTACACGTAATTGAAATAAGCATTTTGAAAGAACTTCTTTTGCTTCCATCCATTAAAATAAAGGTTTAAATAACATATCCTCTCTGAATATAAGATGACTGAAAATAATTTTCATTCATAAAAAATGATTCTAATTATTTCATTGTCGTAAATATGATTTGTTTTTCAAATATTAATCCTTCGAATCAATTAATGGCAAAGTTCCGTTCCGTTGAGGCTTAAAATAAAAAAATGGAAAATGTATAAAAATAACACATTCAATTAAGATGCTATGAATATTAAAATTACGCGTATCGTAATCTTTTTAGTTTCCACGTATCCATTGATAAAAAGTTTGTTTGTTGTTTCTGAATTATTTTTATAAAAAAAAACAATTTTGAATCTATAAGTTGTTTTTATTTTCAAGCCATGTATTATAAAATTATGGAAAATTTTTCTTAATGCTTTTTAAATGAATACGTAAAAAATCGAAATGTGAAATCGTATAATTTTTTTCTTCACATAGGACGATTATTTTATTTTTCAAAAGAGAAATATTGAAATTGCAGAACGCAGCATTATTATGAATAATATTCAAACTCAAATATTATATATTTTTGAAGCTTGTTTGGAGCTTACAAATTATGTACACCATTGGGCATATCAGGTTGTAATTAAATATGTTTGTCAAATAACATTATCGCAAAACTCTCTCTTGGGTTCTTGAAAACTGTTCGAAGCTAGTTTTATAACTTATTGTACGCGTTTTAAAATATATAACGCCATTCCATTGTTTACGTATTAAAAGGGCGGGAAAATAGTCGAAGAAAAAAAACTTACAAATTTCGTTGTAAAACATTCCAAATAAAATATGTAGTGGTCCTGAGACAAAATTGATTAATAAAAATACAAAGGATAAAATGTATAGAATGATTAAAGACTGTTAAAGATTGACGACTTTAAATAAAAAATGCATGATTCGTATTTTACTACATTTTAGAAACTTTGTTAATAATTTGAATTTTGATATCCTTTCATTCATGATGAGGTTTTCTCATTCTAAAGAGATTTATCATTACATTATGTTCAGTCAAAGCACTTAAAGCGCATTTCTCATTCCTAGGCCATGGCTTAGTGCAGCAGGACGAATCAAATACAAGTCATATAAGTTTTTCATTTTCACTGATAAATTTTGTTATATTTCGATAGCAAAAAGCATTTCTTATTGAACTGAACATTATAGATTAAATTTCTTATGTGGAGGGGAAAGAACAAAATTATACTTTCGTTTTGAGCGGAAAAATGTGTTAACCCAACCCTGATTAAATTTATTCCATATGTATTTTACTTTATTCATTTTCAGCCATCTTGAATTTGAATGGTCTGTAACCTTCGCTTACTTTTTATGCTTAAAATGATAATTGATAATAACAATATTTGGAAAATATTTTGATATATAAGATAAAATATTGATAATTTTTACACAGGCTTTTAATAGATTAATTTTGATATGAGTTTAAGACCAAAAGGATAACTAACGCATTAAATATATCAAAGATGATAGTAAAACTATCTCTCTGAAGAAATACTTCAACTAGAAAAAAATATTGAATTACCATTGCTAAAATTCGGCTGCAACTTGATTATATGCGAGCATTTTTCAAGAACTACAAAATATGTTAACAGTTTATGAGTCCAAAGTGTGTAAGTAAATGTGGTTTTATAAACATACGTGAAACGAAATGGGGTAGAATAAATTTTACAATTCTCTTTGGTAAGCTTGACAAAATTGGTAACAACCTTAATGGCTCAAATAAAACTAAATTATGATTTTACGGAAATTCAACTGATACAGTTTAATACCTTTTAAAGAGAGTCAAACCAATTTTTACTTAATTAGGTATTGAGTGGTTTAAATAGTTTATATTCCAAATAGCATTTGAATCTAAGCATTAGCTTAAGAGATATCCAAAAAAGTAATTATGGGGCTGCTTTCTACAATATGAAAATTATTCATATTTCCCCCTCTTTTTAACTGTACGGGATAGTTGGATTGATAACTAAAATTTGTTAACTAGTAAATTTCTGTATAGAACAGTATAATTTTGAAAATGTTAATTACCTGAGATGTACGAAATGAGTGATTTAAGTATTTTACAACATTAGAAATCCAAACACACGCATTCCCATAAAATTTTGCACACCAAGAAGTAAGAGTTTAATTATTATGAAACTTGGCAGGAAGGTACATGTCAAGCAAATATATAAATAATTAGCAATTCAGCATTATTGTGCCTTTTGAAAGGCCATCAGAGGGTGTTGAACTTCAATCTCCTTGAATTATAAATCAGGTAAAAAGAGCTTGTTTACGTAAATTTAATCTGTTGCATACGGACTGATTTAACCAGAGATGCCATTACACCGCCATCGTAGACAATATAAGTAGGATCAGAGCTAGACAGGGGAAGAATCATAGGGATGATGGAAACTGGGTGGGTGGCTTGGTGAGTAGCTCGCCACCTAGGCCATTCTGACATTACTGTGAGTTGAAGTTGAGACCAGTAGACTAGAGTCTGTTACACGGTGACCAGGTTCAGGACGCCTTCTACTGACAAATAGCAGAGAAGATATCATACGGCACGTGCGCGTAGTGCCCTCATGGTCGATTCAGAAAGTGTTTGGGGTGAATCCAGTTTTCCTGATAATTCTGAAATTCCTTTACCAGCAGTAAAAAAAAAGCAACAGACAAAAAATCTAAAGAGGAACTTAAAACAAAACACCTTTGTGTGTGTGTGTGTGTGGGTGTGTACATACAAGTAGTTATAAGGCTTCGTATAACTAGTCAGAACCATAAGAAATATTAGCCGTTGCCAGTAGTACAATAGAGTACCATTTTAGATGTGAAAAACCTCTAAGGCTTATGGAACTTGATAGGCCTTTTCTGGTCTTTTGTTGAATTACACACAAGATAAATTAAGTGGTTTAAGGTTAACGTTTCAAATTGATTTAAATAATCAATTTTTCTTTGGATAAGCAGGGTAACGATGAAAGGAAAAATTTTTATAAGAAATCTATTTATAAATAACGATGAAATCTATTGTTAGCTGATACAAAATTAATATAAACATTTCAAAAATGTTTTAAAATGTAATCTATATAAACAATATACAGTATTGTGGTTATCTAAGTTTCCAGATTAAAAATTGTGCGTTTTGTATTTGAAGAAGAGATTAAGCAACTCATTTACTGTTACAGAGAGTTTTGGGTCCAACGCAACAAGTCGAATGTAAATAAGAGGAACACTTCACTTATCTCATTTTGGAGCAAAATATGATACTTGAGGCCTTGTTCCATGTATTTTTTTCACTCCTTCAGATAACATGTTCTACTCAAGAACTTATAATATATTCCTTTTCAGATAAAGACGAGATTTTTTTCAGGAGAAAATAAGAATTCGTTTTCTTTTTCAATGGAACTGCGATAAATTGGTGGAATTTACAAAGTCAGGGCAACTTATATTATAGTAACTTACTTATACTTCTTGAATAGGAAATTACGTTTGAAAAATTGTATGACAACTTGTTCGATATCTAATTTTAAGTTTTCATACACTTTCAGAATAAAATTTATTTTTGTGTTAATTTTTTTAAAAATGTCTATTGATTTAAGACCAATTTTTTACCCATGCTTTATATTAAAAGTATTTCCTAAAGTAAATTTTTTTTAATGGGCAGAGGAAAAAAATAGTTTTTTTTATTATTAAATACAAAAAAACATGATTTTTCTTTCAGTGATTCCATTTTCATGTATCCTCTCTTCGAAAACAATTGTAAAATTTTTCAAAGCAAAATTATTACAATTGTTTATTTTTCTATTAACGTTATATTTAAATTCACAATGAATATGTTACCGTCAAAGTGTGAAGTCCGTTATTTTATAGAATAACTACGTATTTCGTGAAAAAACTAGACAAGTCAGTTAAAGTACATAAAAGTATTGAATTCTACGATTTACCTAGTTATTCTATAAAATAACAATTACTTTATCGTTAAAGTATGAAATATGGCACTGATTACCATAAAGTCCGGCGTACAATGTGCATTTTAACACAAAAAATAAGATCGAAATTTACGGGTTCGCGTTACACGCCGGGTATAAAAATGAGAAATTTAAAAATAAAAATTGAGAAGATTATAGAAAAAAAATTAAGCTTTTACATCTATCGAAATACTGTTTATTTAAAAGTCCTTATGAACTTAAGGTATCCGACTACGTTCAGAACCGTGATTTTAAAAAAGCGCATAAATGGATAATTGTCATGATATTTAGTGTCACTTAGATTAGAATACATGTATACAATTATTTTAAGGACATTTTGACAAAAAAAAAATATTTAAATATAATATAATATTTCGGCAAAAAATTAACTTAGAATAATTTTTTTTCCAAATGTTCTCCTTTTGTGAAAAATGCTTCTATTACAATAATATTTTGCCTGTTTATAGCTCAGACCTCTGTACAGAGGCTCAACTAGAATTTTTTAAATATATAAGTTAGAAGTGGGTTTATCCATATTTTACGACAACAGAGGGGAGCAATTTTAAGAAAAAAACGCCAATAATTATTTAAATTGGGGGTAACTCTGAAAATAATGTGAATGTTTCAAGAATTCTAGTTGGGCCTCTGTAGAGAGGTCTGAGCTATAAACAGGCAAAATATTATAATAGAAGCGTTTTTCACAAAAGGAGAAAATTTGGAAAAAAGATTATTCTAAGTTAATTTTTTGCGAAAATATTGTATTTAAATAATTTGTTTTGTCAAAATGTCCTTAAAACAATTTTATACATGTATTCTAATCTAAGTGACACTAAATATCATGACAATTATCCATTTATGCGCTTTTTTAAAATCACGGTTCCGAACGTAGTCGGATACCTTAAAGGGTCGTAGTTCCAGAAGTATATTCATTTATCTATATAAAGCTTGAAACATATCTCAAATAATTGACTTACAAACGTAAGAGCATTACACACATATATTTCAAATTTCTTCGTAAAATAGGAGGTGCGCGTTATACGGCGAATATACCAAAAAACTAAAAAATGCAACTTGAAAGTATGGGTGCGTGTTATACGTCGGATTTTATGGTAGGTTAATATTCGTAAATGCTTATTGATCGATTAACATGCATCTTATTAGCATTAAAATAAAGGGATGTGATAGACTATTAATAAATTTAAAAGACAAGTTTTATGTGTAAGTAATATAAATGAAAACCCTTTTAAGTGTCTTTGAATTCAAGTGAACATCATTTACTTTGTTTAGTTAACTAGTATATGATTGAAACATTTAGTTATCATTAATTAATTAAAAATATTATTTGTTTATAGAAGGCATAAAAATATTCATATATATATTCACTGACAATGAAATGAGAACGCATAAATGAAGCGTTGGATAGAAATAAAATTTAATACATACTGGGGGAGGGGGGTTACCCTCCCTCCATTGTACAAATTATACAACTGTTCATACTCATTGCTCAAAACATAAAACTGTAGTTTACATGCATTATGTATCTCTAAAGTATTCATATCCAAGAATTTTAAGTTAGTTTTAAAACTATCCTGGCACCCTCTATTGTAACTAATTTTAACTACATCAAAAATGTATTACAGAATCAGGAAAAGCTTCTTTAATATAGAGAGTGCGATAAAGAGATAAATATGGAAGACTCTATCAAGAAAACAGGACAGTTCCAAGGTCCAGTTATATTTTCGGACCTCCTCGTTCATGTCGTTACACGGTCTGATGTAGTCCTAGCAGAGAAAATTTGAAACAGCTTTCTACAAACAGTGCATAACTTTAGAATCTGATATTTCAGATCATCCATTGGGGAGTGAGCAGTTCATGGAAGTATCTGAACTGGAAGTCGCGTTAATTAATGAATATATCAGTTGGATATGGAAGCATGGAGAGAAGTAGAATTTTATCCACATATCTCTGGACCATCAACAGAAAGTTTTGCAACTATCTCAGGTTATGCTCCCGCAGATCATTACGTCTGCAGTGAGAAGCTGTGTCCCCCGTTAGTGAGAGGGGGACTGTACCGTTTCTTAGAGCACTTCTAGACCTATAGACGGTGGCCATCTGCTCCTAACACTAAGAACTAAACGTGTCGCCCAACCGGTAGAGTGGTTAGCGACGCTGACTGTGGTGCCGTAGGGACTGGGTTCGAATCTCGGAAAAGACATGGATGTATAGTGCCTTGGCGACATGGGGGTACTCTAAATAGCCGTCGAGCCGCAAGTCCTCTCGTGTGGTTGGTGGAAGGGGAAGAGAGGTGGGAGGCCCCTGACCACCTCCAGAGTTTTCTCCCTCTAAATTGGGGTGGAACCGAGCAAAATCGTACTGTCACCTGCATGGTGCTTAAGGCTAACGACAGGCGTAAAAATTCTAGCCCTTAGCCGCGAGGAATTTCGTGGGCCTCGATCTGACTTTGTCAGGCAGGTGCATTAGTCACAACAACAACTAAACGTTGAGGCATTCCATGACGTTGTCGCCAGTCACCAGTATCGATGTTCTGGCGTTAAGACGTAAAGGGTGCTGAGATCTCAGACTAGTTTCCGTGAGATGTCTAGAACTGGTGATTTTACAAACAGGACCTCCTACAGCTACTTGTAATATAGAATGGTTATCTGAGGGATTCGTGGGTGCCATCATCTTACCTCTTCCTAATTCTACTTGCTCCAAACCTGGTTCATCTTGCGTAGGTAACATCATATGTCCCCTCTTTCCAGGGTCTTTTATAGTGGCATGATAAGAATGATTAGTGTGGTGAAAGAAAAATGTGACGCGTTGACTACTCTGTGACTTTTAGGCCAATAAAGGGATCGTTCTCAAACTCAATTAATTGCGAGAAATTCATTTTTTCTACGTCCATCTAGAATTTAACCTTTTTTAAGTACTTCGTCTAGCAATAACATTTGTTCCTAGTTCTTTATGTCCTAGTTTATAGAGGCCTTATCTGTAGATTACAGCATCACTGCAGAGAATGTTGTCTTGCGCATTCGCACCAAACATGGATAATAACTCTTAACTTATTTGTTTAGTTTTGACGTTTTTAATTGCTTTTTTCTTGGTGTGTTCATTTCATCCTCCATGAATGTACATGCAAACGTATATCTTTTCTCATAACGCACATTGGTGACATATGTATTCTGGTGGGGTCAAGAGCGTTACATTGACTTTCCGTACATGTAGATCGTACGTAACCGTACGTATTCCGTACATGTAACAATTACTGCATTTCAAAATATATATCATTATCTTCAACATTATTTGATGATATATTTTAATGCTTTCTGTAATTGTTATTATATTAATTAGATATTGAGCTTAAAAATATAAA
>BMAV01026842.1:873253-904951 GCA_019973955.1 Trichonephila inaurata madagascariensis
AAACCTTTTACTTTATAAAATAATTATATTTATCAAGGGTTTATATTGAAATATACCAAATTAAATCAAAATTATTACATAAATAAAATCGTATCAACAGCCCATTTTGACCATAACTTTTCAATCTTATTTATTTCATTATTAGCTTGTTTTCATATTCAAAAACATATTAAACGATATAAAAATAATATTTTATGTAATTCTAAATATTTACTAATTAAAAATTAGAAGCTTGTTTTTTTATATAAAAAGAAGTTTTATTATTTTGAGGTAAAATATAATATTCAATTTTAAAAACACTTCTTAGGAAAATTCTTACAAAATATTTCAGAAAGTTCTTATTTAAAAAAAAAAAAACAGAGAAAAGAACAAGAACACAGATTAAAAAAAATCATCAGAAACCAAGCAGCAAGAATCTATCCGATAATTCTTTAGCACCCCGAATAAATATCGCCTGCAGCTCCTTCTGTGTTGTAGAACAAGAGTTCAGCATTCAGGTATTTCTGGAGCTGAGCCTGAATCGCATGAAAAAAAAAATCACTTTGAAGCACATCTTCCCATTGCCTGCAGCTAATGTGATTTTTAGCGATTGTAAACGATGTGTGACGTCATGCCCACGTGACAGTGAGTAAATTTGTTCCATGGATGAGAGTTCCAACTTGCAGTAAGTGTTCGGGGAAGTAATTCCTGAATGACAGCGCATGCTCTGAAAGAGGATTTAAAAACAAAGCCATTTCTAATACTGTTTTTTTTTCCTTTCATGTTTAGTACTATTTCCGTTATCATAATTTTAAGATTATTTAACAGAATTATATAATCTAGCTAATTGCGGATACTTAAGGAATGAGTTACTTTAATTCAATATTTTTGAAACACATAAATGCCGCGTTAAGAATTAGCTATGAAGTTCGGAACAAAGTACGAGCCAAACGTGATAAAATGATAATCGCCAAAATCAGTTGAGGTATCTTCATATGAAAAAATCTTTGGAAATGCTACGTTTGTAATTCATTTTTATAGCCATCTTGTTATTTCCTAAAATTTGGATTCCTAACAAGCAAACATTTCCTAACAATAACGAAAGCTCAAGGGAATCAATACATTTTTTCAGTATTAATATATTTCTTTTAACAAGATTCTTTGTATAGATGGAATTCATCAAAAAAATTTTCCCTCACAAGTCCTAATATTAGGATCTAATACTTACGTAACTTATGTTTTCTCCAAAGAAATACATTTTTTAAAATGTTTAATGTTATTAGGAGAGAGTTAATGATAAATTATACGTTAAATGAAAAAATAATTAAAATTACTTTTCGAATAGAAACAGATTGTGTTTAAAAGTTGGATTGTTTTTTTTCCATTGAGAAGAAATTGTTTAACTTGATTCAGATGAAATGTTAATTACCTCGCTTATCGAATTGCGTTTAAAAACTACCTAGAAAGATATCTCAAAAAACAATAAATAAATGGAATGAATTTCCAAATTAAAATTTCCTAAAAAGGAAATGAATAATTCTATAGCTGTTTTTGCACATTGGGTAGCTGTACCAAAAACTTTTTTTGCACTAAATCTCATTGAAATCATTTGATAAAAAGACGCTTCAAATGAATAAAAAATAAAAATAAAATGGAAATTAATGATTTCTTTTTAAAAAATAAGCTTTATGAGATTATTGCATTTCATCCATTTACTTTTTTTCACCAATAGAATTTTTTTAGCTTCGTTGAATAGAGTTCTAATTCCATAGCCCCGGGGAGTCATCAGGAATTTGAGATGCTTACCAATTTTTTCAAATATTTAATAACTTAAATCATTGAAAATTCTTTCCCATGGGTTTAAGAAAAGTATTTATTTTATTTTGAATCCTGAAAAAAAATCTAAATTATACGGGAAACTTACTTTTTATATTATTTTATGTTTTTGGGTTTTTTTCTCTCCAATGGCACTGAAATGTTCGAATATTTTTTTTTTTTTCGTTTTTCTTAATTAAACTTATTTTTAATTATATGCATTACGGAAAAGTGTATAATATGAAATGAATCCAGAGGATCGTGTGATCCTTTTCATAAAGGCGATTAAATTTTATTACTATTTTTTTTTCTTTTTTTTTAATTAAACGAGATTAAATTCCATGTACTACGAATGTAACGGGGAGTTACTCCAGAGAATTATTTGATCCTTTTCGTAAGAGAGTAAATTTTTTTACTATTGTTTAATTAAAAATATCTTCATTATAAATATTACGATTATAGCGTGAAATTACTCCACAGAATCGCCTAGTACTGAGGTAGTTCTATTATAATGGATTGAACTCAAGCTTAATATAAAAATAATAATAATAATTGTTAGTTTATAAAGCAATTTACTAGATATGTATAGTTAAATTGTGCATAGTTATAAAACAAGTTATTTATTAGAATAAAATTAAAATATAATCCAATCACTCAAAACTTTTCCTTAGTATTTTTCTGCTTCATATTTCAAAAAGATTTCAGTTCATATAAGTTTCCCAAACTATAGTAAATGAAACAGAAAGGGCTCTTGAAATCCAAAAAATGTCTACTCCTCTTCTCTTGTAATTATTTCCCGTTGATAATCCCTTTCAACCCTCTTTTCCTTGGATAATAAACACAATTGTGTGAGACCAACTGTTTGCCCAATTCTTCCTTTCCCGATCTCTTCACCCAAAAAGAAGAGCCCCCAAAGTCTATTCTTAGCCGCTGTCGAGAGATCCAGTCTATCACTGGGATGTAGACTTTGCTCTCCCCAGTCATGGAGACGCGCTACACTCAAAGAACGTCGCAACGACAGACGGTGATGGTGTCGTCGTTCGAGTCACGACACGAGGAGTCTTCTTTCGGTCAAATGGAGAAACGACGGGCCAAAAAAGTGGTTGCACGATCCATTAGTCTCAATTTCAACACAGCTCACGCTCTCAACTTGCGCCTCAGAAGAGGACATGCGCTGCTCTCTCCACTTCATCTCCGGCAACACGACTTCAGGCAAGTGTCCCAAACATCTACATATCTATTGAATATCTCAAATGTCATCAATTCATTTGGTCCTTTGCCAAACACGTGACTAAGCTTTAATGAGTTTTCATGTATATTTTAGAGTAGATTGATTTAAATTAAAACAACCGCATCAAGGGCTAGTTTGGATTACTATTTTTAACTCGATTTCGCCCCTCATTTATTATCTTTCTTTTTTTGTTGCCAGAGAAAAAGTCTGTCCAAATGCAAGAAATCATTTCGGGGGAATATTTGTTCATCCCACAACTTATACATTTCTTCCTTATGTTTTGTACATTCATTTGTTGGGAAAAGAATTTTTGATCTGACACACAAAATAAAATTCTTGCCAGAATGTTAATATATAACATATCCTTTGTTAAAAGATATTCATTGCTCGAATATTTTTTATTTTCATTATTGTTATTTTTTGTAGTTGTACGTTTACATGTTATCTGATTGAGTCACTTTTAACACTTTATCTACTGCATTATGATTTACTACAGTTTTTTTCATGCAATATTTTTTTGAATCACTACATTGAAAACTAAGGGATATACATAAACAAAATACTCAGCTTTGGTAAATTTAATCCGTTAAAGCTATTTAATTAATTAATTACCTGTAAAATTAATCATATACACTGTTCACTTAAAATAAACAGTCAGATTGTTTTCTAAGGTCTTCATTAACATTAAAAAAAATAAGACAACTTCCGACATTAACTATTTTTTTGGAACAAAAATGACAATCTTCGCAATCGACTTATAACACCGTCAGCTGAAAATGCAATTTTTGCTGTAAAACTATTTGCCTTCTCCGCTAAAATACCCATCATAGAACCCGTGCTGCTTGGAAGAGTGGATTTCAAAGAATATTCCTGCTAAGTATCGTCAGAGTATTCGTAAAAATTGTTATTCTATGTAATTTTAAAGTAGTTTTTTTATAAGTACCATCGGTAGATAAAGGGTTAAAATATATGTATTCCCAAGGATAAGGCATTGCAATGTATACATGGGAAGGAACTATTACTTATATTTTTAAAGTAGTTATAGAAAATTTTTTTTAAGAATATTTTCCTATATTATTTATATTAAAACTCGAGAAAAATAGCAAAATTTAGTTGGAAAAAATATTTACACTGTTTAAAAATTTACCAATGCAATAAATTGCAAATTTTCAACATTATGCTTCTTTGGGGGAAAAAATACTCTTAATTTCATGATTCCTGAATACATATTTGTGACGTAATGCGATTTTCTTGATTTTTTTTTCGTAATCTTGATTAATTCTTTATCTATTTACAACATATAAGTAAGCTAATAATTGAGTTGATTATTATAGCAGAAATTCACATATTTATATGAAGTTTTGTGAATAATTACTTATCAAAAACGATTAATTAATTCGTAATTTTTGAGAAAGCATGCTTTAGTGTTAGTTAGTGAAAAGTTATACAATCCTCAAATTTTGTCTTAATGTTAATTTTTGAATGAAATCAGTGCTCGAATGAACAATGTTTGAAAGGTTTTAGATATCAAGAACTTAACAAAAGTAGATTTTAAAAGAAAATTTTACATTTTTATGCACATTAATGAAAAAGCAACCATAGAAGAAACGCCTACACTTAATTTTTTTTAAAAAAATAAAATAAAAAACATACGAAAATTATCTAATGTTAATAATGACGGTCAAAATAAATATTCAAAACATTATCATTGATTGCTTTCTTCGGTTTTGTCTTCATGATAAAAATATTTATATATTGTTATACATTTTATATAACGTATATGCTTATTAGGATAATTTTTTTACATTATATGACAGCAAAAGGGTATGCTATCTATAAACTTTTTTAGAAGAGTTTCCACATAAAAATCAATAAATCTAATATAGATATTTTTTCTTGCGTTTGAAAAGTTTCTTGATCTTACCATGATTTTTTTGTAAGATAATGTGATTTTTTTTCTCTTTCTATTTTGAATCTTTTAACTAATTATTTTAATGCATAAATTTGCTTTAAAAAATCAAAATAAATAAATTCTGTTTTTTATTGTTATGAGACAATAAGACAGACATATTTGGTTTGTATTGTTTTGCAACATCAAAGAATTTATATATATTGTGAAGATATTGGAAGAAATAATTCAATAATGTGTGATTAAGTCTTAGGTTTTCCTTCACACCGTATCGTACTGAAGCAGCACAATGTGGTAATTATCCATCAGGGCGTATGTGATCTTATTACTTTTTATTACCTGAAAGAATCAAACAGCCGGTTTATAATTATTTGTTCTGAAAAGTGATGTGTAGAGAAGCTCTTTTAGATAGTTTTCCATGTCTAATTCGTGTTAGCATTACGTAGGATATCATTGATTGATTTATATTTTTGCGTATCCCCCCCAAAAATTTTTTTAAATATGCAGAACAATAATACTACTCATTTAAAATGTCTATATTTATCACTTAAGGATGGAATTTTCTCTTAGAAATTAGTAAATGCTTGAATATTACTTGTTTTTGTTACTAAAGCCACCCGTCTGATGGTGTCAGATCGAGGTCCATGAAAGAATATTACTTGTAAACATATTTGAAATGACCTCTGAAATTCAATATTCCACTAATGCCAAAAATTTTCTCCCACACCCTATCCTCCATTCCCAAATACTCTTTAAAAAAAATTGCTCAAAAATTACACTGAAATTCAAAAAGCCAACTTTTAAACTCTTTAATTAGGACAAAAGAAAGTACAATACTGAATAAAAGATATTTTAAAATAAATGACGTTATGAACTTTAAATTTCTATTCTTGAACTTCAAGATACGACAGCCTTGTTGTGATTACTTTGTAAAATGCGTTCTTTTTGTGCATTTTCATTAAATCATTTAAAATAGTGTAAAATGTGTAGTTGCCTTGGCATTTTAAATTTAAAAAAAACACAGTAAGCGATGTATAAATTTTTCAATCTCGATGCAAAAAGATTATCTGAGATGACAAATATAAGATTTCCTGCTACTTTTCAGTTGATTAAAATGTAACAATAGATAAATTATGTTATAAATATTTGAGAGAGCGAAACAAATTTAAACCATGGAACATTTCTGTTACATTTATCCCAAAAATATTGGGAAATTGCTATTATAATCCAATTGAACTTCGTAATCTCAGCTTGTTTTGATAAAAATTGTGGAATATTTTATTTCGATTAGGGATGTTGGATATGAGGGAAATCCCTGCAATTTTGTGAAATATCTCTTCCAATATGCATCTTTTATCAATTTTGAATCTGTCGACAAGGAAATAACTTCTGTTGATTCGCTTATCAAATATTTAATTTATGGACTCTTTTTTAATCTTTACTCAAAACAAACTGTTTTTATGCACATTGCATTTCGTGTTTATTCAGAAGTAAAAAAAAAAAATCGTCGGTTTTTTCTATAACAGTACCAACATTTTGAAATAGCGTTTCTGTAAAAATAGTATCATAAAATACGGCATATAACGGGCACCTATACTTTCAAGCTGCATTTCTTAATTTTTAGGTATTTTCGTCATAAAACACGCAAACTCTTTTTTTACAAAGAAGTACGTGCGCAATGCTATTATGTTTTGAAGTCATTTATTCGAGGTATTATCCTCGGCTTTCAAAAAAATTATATGCTCATAGAACTATAACCCTTTAAGTGCAATAGGTAGGTCAATTATTTTTAATAAACAGTATTCCGATCTATATGTATGAGTAATATTTTTTTAAGCTCGTCTCTCTTTTTTTTTTTTTGAAACTATCATTTTTCTGCCCGGTGTATAACGTGAACCCTTAATTTTCAATCTTATTTTTTGTGTTAAAGTGCGCGTTATACACCGGATTTTACGTTATTTTTTTTTTTTATCTCTAAATTCAAAATATTTTAAGACTGTTCCTAGTACTTATTTCAGATGGTACGTTTCATTCGTATTTGTATCTTGTGTTAAAAAATTCTTTTATCACCAGAAGTTCAAGATAATTACGAGTGGGAAAATTAGGCAAATTTGCTTAAGTTAAGTAAAACTTAACAAATGTATAAGAGAACATTTTTCAACTTTAAATATTTAAGTACGTCAAAAATTTCCATTCATTATGGGAAAAAAAACTCAAGGAACTCAATAAGTCGTATTTATTTGCATCTAAACACATTCCGTATAGCGGGACTGACACATGCTATTTCTGTCAAGTTTCAAAGTCCTCACGGGGGCATGGGGTGAAAATTTTGAGAGGAAAGGGGGTGGGCGCTGGCTCAGGTGATGTCCATATCACTTGATCTGGATACAGAATGACGAGGTCCATCGGCAACTGCCGTCGTGTCGTTTCATAGAACGATCAATGAATCTGCATCTAAAATTCAAACTAAGCATTCTAATTAAGAAGCTTAATCCCCCTCTTTTACATTTTTCTAAATATGTTATTCTTATAAATCACGTATTTCTCAAGTGATTGAAATCCTCGTACAAATGGAGCTTTTACTTAAATAATAATAATCGGTTATATTAGGCATGTTGCTTAAAATATGTGTATAAAATAAGCTTTTCCGTTATTTTATTTCCTTTTAAAAAATACTTTTCGTACATTTTTTTTTTCGAAAATGAGATTTCGATGGAATTTCTGTTTTTATCCAGTTATTTCAAGAACGATGCAGGAGAAACAGTGTTTTTGAGAAGTAAATTTCTTCTGAGAAATATTTCTTAAATATGCTATCCGAATAGCTTGTTTTTATTGAACAACATATTCATGAAAATTTGCGAAAACATTTTCCATAAATGTAATTGTTGGTAAAGTTCAACCGAACATTCGCATTTTTTTACATTCTGTAACAATTCAGCAAGCTGTTGTCATTATATATAAAAATCGAAACTTTTTCTCGTAGTTTCAAGTATTTATTCATGAATGCTTCCTTCCTGCATATATTCGACATGTGTGATCCCTGAAAATTACTTACTTATCAATACCAGAACAACTGTAAGGAAATGATAGTGTGCCATCACTTGAAATTCTCATTGCACTTATCCTGAGGAAGCAACTCAAGAGAAAAAGAGCTTTTATTTTATGATTTAGATAAATCTTTTCGTGCATTATTTTAATTATTAAATTTTCGTGCATTACATTATCTCAACTCCTTTATAAGAAGGATTCCACTTGCAGAAGCGAATAGCTCCAGAGTTACGAGATACTTAGTGGGTATTTATAAAATAATCACAGCTCTAAACTTGGAGTAAAAACACCATGTTTCTTTTTTTTTTTTCAGTTCTGCAGTCTTGACATTTGTGCAATACTTAAAGTATATAGAGAATTGCATTTAAAAAAAAACTCTAACAATATAATTATTTTGTAAGATATCTTTGAGTTGTTACAAAATTGAAGTTTGAATTGCTCATTGTTTCTGTAGTGGAATAGTTACGATTTGCCGAAGTTCGGTTCCAGTCCTGATAAAACGTTAGTTTTGCAACGTCTAAGAAGTCGAGATATGTTGATATTGCAGTGAGAAATGCTGCTTGTTGTTTCTCTTGGGTACCGCTTGGATCTCGAGGATTGCAGTAAGCTCTGAATTTTCTTCCTTAAATAAAGAATAGCATATCAACAAACTTTTACATATCGTCATTAGTAGGTATTGTGTCAGTATAGAATAAAACTGTTTCGCTTTTATTAGCCAAATACATCTAATGAAAAATGTTTTCGTAAAATAGAACGCAATAGTAAGTAATATTTTGTATTATGATAATATAAAATATATACAATCCTAATACATCCGTTAAATACCATAAAGTTTGTCATCCGTTCTTCTTAATTGTGTATGCATAGGAGAACATATAATATATAAGAAGGATATTATACCTTATATATAATAGTATATGGGGTAATTTGAAATATATGTTGTATGTATGATAAATAATGTTTTACACGATGCGGAAGAAAGAAAAAATAACGTGCCTGTCGAGAAAAATCTTATAGTTTTATTGTTTCCACTTTACATGTTTTATAAAAATAATAATAAAGGGACTTTTATTGTTTTTGAAAATGTGTAGCTAAAAAGCACATTATAAGTTAAGTTAATTTTTTTTCACAGAATGCATTAAAAATCAAAGATTGGATACTTTAAATAAACTCCAACTCAGCTTCTTTAAGATTCATATAGTTTGATAAACTGTTTTTCTAAAATTTTTATTAAAATAAACTAAAA
Source organism: Trichonephila inaurata madagascariensis (assembly GCA_019973955.1). NCBI lineage: Eukaryota > Metazoa > Arthropoda > Arachnida > Araneae > Nephilidae > Trichonephila > Trichonephila inaurata. Next base: position 882,482 of record BMAV01026842.1, read on the forward strand.
CATGTGTATCTTAATCAGGATAAAAAGAAAATTTGTTAATTATTTAAAAAAAAATTGTTAAGAAGCCCTTATTGGTCTATCCTTCTTCTCGTTTTTAGTCTGAAATGTTCATTAAACGAAACTAATTGCCTGTTTATACCAAGGTTTAATTTCTTTTATTAAAAGTTGACACAACAAGAGCTTCTGTTCTTAAAATAGGCAAATATTCGAGGATAAAATTTTCGCTTGTTTGGGCTTTCCCTCAAAATTTTTACTTAAACATAATTGATGCATAATAAATGTTAAATACGCTTCATCTTTCACACACCACCTTGTTGGCAACAAAACGGAATTTGATTGAGTGCCATTTTGAGTCGAAGACTTAAAGTCTCGACAGTAATCGATCATACAGATAGGATAAAGTTCAGGAGTTTGTCAAATTTGCATATAAACTTTCACTGCTACGCTTTGTTCGAGTACATTTATTTCACACTTGTGTCAGTATGTTTAATCTCAAATTTCGGCTTTTTGAGAATAAAAAATATTTATCCATGAAACAATTCTTCCTTGCATGGTTTATACATGAATTATTTTTATTTTGTTTAGTCCCACAATACTTCCGTTTATCTTTTTTCCAATAATATTTGACTTATATTTTACAATATAATGCTCTCTAAAAAAGAGTTTGTTAATTAAACTGCAAAATCAAACACAAGGTACGAATTCAATTTTTTTTTTAATTTACTTAATCATCAACTAAATTTTAAATTTGTGACAAAACTTCAGGGATAGGAAACAACTGATTTTAATTTCATTGTACTAAGTAATTAAAATCAAAACGTAAAATGAACAGAATTAGAACGATATATACATGATGTAGACAAGTTACACATTGTTGAATCCTTATAACCAATAATTTGTTTCTAGACTCCATTTTTAACGGAAGAGCTATAGACACTGCGGAATTCCTATTTTCAATATATTTACTATAAATATCTTCAAAGAAATACCTCCACTTCGTATTTTCGCCTAAATTTATCATATAATTTGAATAAACGTGCTGAAAACTTTCAAAAAACCAATCCGTTAGAGAAAAATTCTTTTTCTCTGAGTTTTGTTAGCTCATTAAATAAAATTACACTCACGTAAATGTAAAATTTTAAGAAAAACAAATTCCACTCAATTCTATATACACGTAAGATGCTTCTAAATGCTTACGTATATATATATATATATATATATATATATATATATATATATATATAGATATATATACACTGCTGGCTACCATAAATGCAACACCCTGAAGGAAGCATGCAAATAACATGGAATTTACAACAGCATTAGCGGAGGTGAGATATGCAAATGATTACAATTTCAGCGCAGACACACATCACGCACGCCTGTGGCGCCACCTCAAAGCGCTATTTAAGGCTTGGAGATTTCGACGATTTCAAGTTCAGCAATTGTGTTTTTCTTGTGGTTTTTTCAAAAAACGATCAGTTATGTCTCGTAGAAAACAGCGATCAGCTTTTGATCAAGTATACCGAGTTCGACAGAGGAAGGATAGTGGCCTACCGAGATTGTGGATTATCTTTCAGGGAAATCGGTAGTCGTGTTGGACGAAACGAAACAACTGTAATGCGGATATGTGACTGTTGGATGCAGGAGGGTACGACGGGGTCGATCGCATCGACCTCAGTGCACCACTTCACGTGAGGACAGGCAAATTGGGCGCATGGCAGTGACGGATCGCTCTGTCACATCATGAACCATAGCACAGCACATTGAGTCTGTAACGCATCATTCAGTGTCTGCGCGTACCATTCGACGCCGTTTACAGCAGAGTGGTCTGTCCGCAAGACGTCCATTGCTTGGTCTAACCTTGACACAGAACCACATACGTCTCCGCCGCCAATGGTGCGATGAAAGAAGGATGTGGGTGGCAGAATGGAATGAAGTTGTCTTTACTGACGAGTCAGACATCTGTCTGCAATTAATTTAAAATTATTTTCTTTTAACACTGTTCCTTTTTACACTTTCCTCCTAACGCTGTTCTAGAATAGAGTTTATTTAAAATGAAAATTAAATGCGTTTCTTTATAATAGATAAGACTATATAATCTATTACTTTGAATTTGTAAGTCAATAATAATCTGAAAATTTCTTAAATATTCTTAAGTGGAGAAAGATTTATTTATTTATTTCTATTTTGTACACATTTTTCCTTAGCTTAAAAGAAAATTAAAAATATTTAAAATTTCTATACACTAGTTGAAATGTTTTTTTCTAAACATTTAAAGATAATGTTACAGTTGAAGCCTTAACTTATCAGAAAATGTTTTGACCTTTAATGCTTATACAATAGCAAGTAAATATATCAAACATTTCTTAACGCAATTATTTTACTGTTAACGGAATTAACTCTTTTTGTGTTTTAAATGTATATTTGCGTTTTTTAAGTAAATATTCATTTAAAACATACATGGTTTGTTCAAATCAAAACTCTCTGAACTCATTTTTACTTTAGTATTTTTAAAAGAAGATGTTTTAATTGTTAAAAGTGAAATAAGTGAAATATTAATACATATTTTTTTTCTGTAAAACTAAGGAAAAGTTTAATTTGAAGGAAACTAAGAAATTCGAAGCAATCATGTACGAATTTATCCTAATGAAAGTATTCATTAGCATTTTTAATCGATACCACCAAATAACTTCTTTGCTTTTTTTTCGAAACGATCTATTTAAGAGAAACTGCCTTGTACAATTATCTATTAAATTGAAAGCACATTTACTGTTTTTCCTTTCCTCGAACCTTATGCCATGTGAGAAAACACTTTCATGAAATGATATATTCAAAAAGTTCCTTTCAGAAATAATTATTTTCTTCAATTTCAAATGAATGACATTCTCAATTTGGAATTCTTATTTACGACTTAAAATCAGAGGGAGCTTTTAGGTGTAAAAATATAATGTATCTTCTAATTTAAGCAAGCTTTTCCAGAAGTTGATCGTTGTATTTTTTTAACTTCATTTTTTACTTTTATTTGCTTTAGCGATTGTTGGAAGAATTGATTCTAAGCAAATGACAGTGATTAAGATATCACAAAAAAAGTAATATAAAAAAAAATTTTTAAGTCAATTCCTACTTAGATCAACAAAGAAAAATTTTATTTTAGCTACTTTTTATTTAATAGTTACAATTAATATAAATATGTATATACATAGGACAGAATCATAGCATTAAGTGGTAATTAATTTTTTAATTATCATTAAAGTATCGTATTGTCCTTTTAATTTCATTCCAACTAAATGCTTTAACACGTGAGAAAAAAAACATTTTCAAGTTTTGACAGAAGTCGCCAAAATGGTCGCTAAGTCGCCAACGTGGCTGTATTTGTAATTCTTTAAATAATTAGTTTTAATCAATTAAGTCTTATTAATTATAATTAAGTTATTGTATTGTCATCCAAAATGATCTTGTATATAAAATTTCAGCTCAATTGAAAATTCCACCAAGATAAATTAATAAATATATAAATAAATAAATCTATAGACAGTGCTAGCTAATAGTAGAAATTGAATGATATATTAAGATAGGGAAAAGAAACTGCTTCATTTACCATTGCCATTAATATGAATTTTCTTCAAAACGTAAATGATACTCTTTTCTGTTTCTAGTGTGATACCAAATTAAAGAAGGGAACAATTTCTTCTGTTTCCAAACGTCTTATCTTTTAGTTACAAAACTTTCTTCAGCCTTGGTTCCTTTCAAGTGAAAGATTATTCTACGTTCATGCACTCTCCCTCTTTCTTTTCATTCTTTAAAAAACAAGTTAGGATCGGGAAATGGCAAAAACATTTTTTTCTCTTATAAAAGTATCAACGATTCTTTTGCATTTTATTGTTGCATTTTCTAGATTCACAAGTCTCAATACTACGAAACACAAATTGCGTTGTAAACATATTTTTAGTTTGTTCTAGTGATATTTTTATTGTGTGATTTTAACGGCCTCATTGATACTTTTACCAAAAAAACGTGCAGCTCCATAATGACATATATGAAGAACATTACTCTAAAATTAATACAAAATTTCTATTAAAAACCATGCCTGTTTAAAAGCTACTACAATATTTGTTTGGTTAAAGTATTTTTAATAGTTTTTAGATGATTTGGATTAAATCCCAAAGCACAATTAGACAACCTAAGTTTATTCATGAATTTGCAGCAAGAAAAATTCAAAATGTTTTCTTTAATTATAATTTTTGTGATAATTTGTGTTCTTAAAATATAATTATTTTCTCAGTATAACATGTATATACTTTTTTTTTTTTTGCTTTTCTGTAAATTTTCCATCCTTTTCATGGTACTTATAATAATATAAAAGATTTTATAATGAGCTTTTAATTTTTAAAATGTACTTCAAGGTTCTCTTTTGAATTGATCCAATAAATGTTGTTTATTTTTTTTAGTAAATAAAAAGAATTCATTTTCATTCAAAATATTTAAGAGTTTTAAAATCGTTTCAAACATAACCATATTATTCTTTTTTTTATATCGTTATTTTCCCTGAAATCTTGCATTCTTTAAAATTTCAAATCACGCAATGAATATAAAAAAGAGAGTACAATTTAACGCCTTTAAAATGAATGCCCTTTTTTTAAAAATATAATTTTATACTTAATAATTTATTTACATTAAACACAAACGTCAATTAAATATGTTAAGGCCTTTAGAAATTTTAATAATTATAGTTTGAATGTATTAATTGATTTCAGGATAAAAGAACAAAACAATATTTAATAGATTCTCCAATTAAAACAATTAAAAGGTTATATATATATATATATATATATTTCTTTTAACTTAGAATTTGTAGGTATTGTATAACGGCTTGAAGTTTAAATTTCATTGACGAAAAAAATTTTCAATACAAAATCAGAGAAAAAAGTCCTTTTCTTTCCTTAAAATAACTAATTTTCCAATCACCTGTTAATATTTCGAAAATTATGAAAAGGCGAAAACGGGTGGTCACGAAGGGAAATTCCTTTCCTTTTGCTTTCCTTTTATAAAAGTTTAATTATTTAGTAATCCTCTCTTTAAAAGTAACAAAAAAAAATTATTTAAATTCCTTTTTTTAAATTCCTTCCTAAATAATTTTAAATTATACGGCATTAATATTTCAACTTAACATTTTTTTTATTTTTGTGTTTTCATATATTTTAATAATTATAAACACATTGATGATCCGTGCAATTGATATGAATGAAACTGTTAAAGTCCTCAGTTAATAATTAGTAAATTGAATCTAGTATTTTTAATTTCAGGCCATAAACGTTCTTGAAATATTGTTTCTAAGAATGTTTTAGTATTTTGACATAATGATTATTTTTAAATTTTGAAATAATTGATAATAAAGGTAAACATTATGTATTTTAGATAGTTAATTTGCGTTTTTATAATATTCTTGATCATTTATTAAATGTTAAATATAGTATTGCTTCCGCAATATCAGATTTCAACAAAAATATTCTTAATAATTTAGGGGTATGAATTTTAGATGTACTCTTACACAAATTTTTACAAATTAAAGCGGTACAGATTTTCTATTTTTTATTTTATAGTATCGCACTCTGAATTATTTTCATTATTAATAATAATATTAGTGTTAGATGTTTTAATAGCCCAAATTAAAAATAATTAACAATAATATTAAAGTTGAACATTCTTTTTAAGTCCCCGAAAATAGTTGTTACCTTTAAAATAGTGGAAGCTTTTGAACTTTGAGTTCTCGATTCGAATTTTATATCTAGAGAGAGTGAATATGTTAAAAAGAAAAATGTGTTTCCAATGATCCATTTTTCTTAATTTTGTTATTTCCAAGCGTGATAGCGATTGGATTGTTCCTAAGCACGTTTCTCGAAATTTGCCTCTGAGGCATTTTATGACGTCGTTGGACACGAGAGTGTCAACGTGCGAAAATAGATTCAAATATATATTATTTTGATACAGAAATAGATGCTAGGACAGGAGGACTAGGAGGTTTCATTTCATTCGATATTACTTTTCATTAACGTCGCACTTAGAAGTTGAACGACGGTGAATTCTTTTAATCTCCATTCAATGGTAACTAACCCTCTTAATTTTCCGCTAACGTAGACTAAGAACTTTTTCCACGACGAGTCTTTGGTGGTCAGTGAGCACGTCAACATGTCTACTGATCAATGGAATGAATCCAGGCTTAGCCCCGAAAGCGATAGTAGGAGTACTTTCATTTGGATAGAACCTGAAATTCATTTTCATCAATGACGCATCCATGAAAGAGATGCTAACAATGTTTTTATTTGGGGTGGTATCTCTTTTAGAGGACGCACAGGCCTCCATGTCTTTTCCCGTGAAAATGTCACTTATAGATATAACATCCTGGATGCTTAGAGGTACCCATATGCCGGGACAATAGATGATGCTTTTGGGCTACAGGATGATAATGCGAGACCACACAGGCCTCGCATCATGAATGCTTATCTTGAGCATGAAAACATTTAGCGCATGCAGTGGCCAGCTCGATCACCGGACCTTAAGCCTATCGAGCATGTTTGAGACTCTCTCTCAATCTCCCTCCTAGGGCCCTAGCTTTGCTTTCAACTGCCTCGGAAGAGCAATGACAGGCCCTTCCTACAGAATTAATAGATCGCATAATTAAAAGCTTCACACATCGCTGCATGTGCTCTATTGTTTCTTGGGGGGGGGATCATACCACATATTAAAAAATTATTTTTCCTATACCAAACTGACGCATCTGATTTGTTCATTGTATACATATGCTAATTTCTATGGCATCTGTTGATTTATTTTTATGCTATTTTGTACCTTCCTATGTGTTGTGTAATGTGTATAAGTTTCATTAAATTCTAACCATAAATTTTTCATTTATCTTCATTTTTGTGATTTTTCCTTAATTTATGATAGCCACAGTATATATATATAAATTAAAACAATTGAACTACTATTATGTCCGTGAATTCTAACTGGTCCAATTTTCCAATACGATTTGATGAATATGGATTGCACTCTTAGACATTTTCTCTCTGTGATGCTAATTTACTTTTAGCAAGTTTAATATGTGGTTTTTTTCCTAGTGATTTGCTTGGAATATTTTAAATTGAATTTTTCGTATAATTTTCACAGCTTTTAATTTAACGTAGATAATTGATGTTAATGATCATTATATAATAACTGAAATTATAACTCTAACTCTTTATAACCTAAATTATAACTATATTTTATATTTCATTAAATACACATTTAACACTCTGTCATTTACATTAAATTTCAAATCAATAGAACTTAAATTACATTCTACATGTATTGATTAAAAATGAATTAGGAACTTACCTTTTATTCTGTAAAAATTTTTGTAACTGAAAATATTTGCATTGCTGAGATTTCAAATAAAAAGTATCGTACAGGTACGCATGATTTTTTTAAAAAAATATTAACATATAAAAAAAAATATGCACAATTTTTGAAATAATATACATTAAATTCTAAAACTGAAGCTAAGTAACAATTCTATGATATGTAAAAAAAATTAGTTTACGTGAAGAAATCTCATATATTAAGTTCTGTTAAGAATATTATATTATTACAGAGTATTTGAACATCGGAGTTAATTAAAAATTACTAAAAGTTTTTATTGTTTTAAAATTAAATGTTAAAAAAATAGTTGTTAAATACACTTAAGTTAAAACATTTTAAACATTAAAATAACAGTCTTTTATAAAAGACAACTTTCAATTGACACATTTATCAAAATTTCTAGCTGCAGTTTTAGTGAAATTTCCTCAATCCTAACCATCGCGAAGACTCTCGTATTTCAAAAAAAGGAAATTGTTATTGTACTTTAGTATTCTTTTAAATTTCATAATGACGCTACTCTGGATCAAAATACCATTTTGGCATTGATATTAAATTTCAAATCAACACAACATAAGTCACATCTGTTGATTAAAAATTAATGAGAAATTTCCCTTTTATTTTGTAAGAATTTTCGTAAAAGAAAAGATATTTTTCAAAAAGGGGTTGGTTTTAGTATTTTGGTGCCTATTCAGAAAATATACACATTGAAATGTTAAGAAAAATTATTTCTTTGGAAACTATTGTCAAAAGGAATTAAGTATAAGGTTGACGAATGAAATGAGAATAATTCACTGAATTAAATTTTCAATGAATTCTGGATCCTATGACTGTGGTGACGAAAGGGATTTGTTTCTGTGGGATGATTCCACGATAAAAAAATGCTGAAAACAGGCTTTGAAATAGTTTCCCAGTCATGACCTTCAGGACCTAATATAGTTGTTGTACAAGTACACTTCTTGGCAAACACTCCCTACAGAAGACGCCAATCAGAAACGCCGTCCAAACAAAAGGAGTGGATCCATTGTCACTGGAAGAGGACCTTTAAACATTGACACCGATTTCAAAACAAGTCGAACAGAGCAGTGCTTTACGAAGAGACTCACTCTTTTGACAAATCTATATTGCATCTATATTGAAACAATGTTTCAATCATTCCAACAGTTATCAAATTTTGGGGGCTTTCAAGAGGAGTTGTTTGCACTTATTAATGCTTTAGCATTAAAATAATTAGTTCTTCGAGAGCAAATCATTTCGTTTGAATGCTTGCAATAAGCTTAGAAATGGGGCTTGCTTTAACTGAAAAGTTCTAAAGCTGCTCAAATGCTTTTAGTGTAATTGGTCAACTCTCCTAAATTGGATCATCTAGAATGTATTTTTGGGACAAGATTAAAATTCCAGCTCGTAATGCACTGTTGTACACTGCCTTAGCTGCTCTAAAGCCTTCTGTCTTTAATGCTGGAATAGAGTTTTCGAAAAGGCACCCGCATGCATATTTCAAGTCTCACCCTCGTCTGCATTCAAACAGGCTGCCTGGCGATCAGTGATTAAGATTTTATACTTCAAGTCAAATCCCTCTCTTAAAAATAATCAAGTTAGTAAAGTACTGAAGCTTTTTACCAGCATTTCTAAATTTCAAAGTCGTAAAAAAGTCGACAAAGTTTGCGAGAAGTTAATAAATACACTATTCTAATATTTACGAGATAGAGATCGAACAAACAGAATTGACCTTTCAGATTGCAATTTTCTTAAAGTTTATGTTTAAAAGGAAGACTTTTATTTATAATTCGTAATTTTGTTTTAAAATCATTCGTGACTGCATATTTTAGCTTTTTTTAAAGTTTATATTAATTGTAAACCTGAAGAATATTGATTAAAACGTATATGCTTACCATTATTACAGTTTAAGTAAAGAGAGCATTTTTGTTGTTTTATTGTTCTTATATTATTTAATGTAGAAATAAGCTTCTTGAGAATTTTTGCTGTAGAAATCTTGATTGAACAATTAATTATGTGTGTACATTTGTATTATTATATATAGTGCTAATTTTGTTATACATATAAAAAATAGAGTTATGGGGTAAAATGTTTCAATATTTTCCGCGAGATGTATTTAATCATAAAATAATATAGGCTTTTATTGAATAGTACGATTGCATTGATGTCTCAAGATACACACATGCACTGTAATTAATTGTTCCAATAACTATCTTACTAAAATTACTTATAAGGATTTATATTAATTTTACTTCTAAATATATGGATGCGAATATATACAATTTTTTCTATTCATGCTCGTTATTCTATCAGCAAACAGCTTTCACTATTAGTTCCACTTTTTGTATTCTGCTTTATTTTTTATTTAAACGTATAAGATCTGCAAATTTATTTAATTCTGTACTTGATCAGGCAATTCATTCTTAAAATTGTAAATAGCACAGAAAGTTAATTCCATCAATAAAGTTAAGTCCATTTCTAATTTAAATTCCAATCCTATCTCTCTTCCAAGTATTCATTTGAACCCTTCCTTAACTAAACAGTGAAACGGCTCAGTCAACAGGGACGAACATATTCGTCTCATCGCGGTAAGAGATTTGCAAAGAGGAATTTGCGAGCAGAGCCTTATTTACGGTTTTCCGTCCTCTTAGACAATTCAGTTAAGTGACATAAGCTGATTTACACAGCTTAAGAGCTTAAAAGATCCCTGAAGCCCAGCTACTAGTAACTTCGTCCAATGGGTTCACAAACTTTCAACTTCCTAAATTATCTACCGGCTTAAGAATAACCATTTGTAGATAGGAAATCGATGGTTACCTTTTTTTCAAGATCGTCGCTTTCATCTCGTTTTTTCATTTTTTTTCTGTGGAGGTTTAGTAGATGGTCTTTGCCCTAGACGAACGTCTAATAGATGGTGGGGAGGGGGGGGGGGTTCCGATTCCATACACAAAAGCGGAGGAAAGTTGAATGGAGTGGCTAGAAACAAGAATAAATAATTTTCTTGGGAATTATTGACGTGATAAAAAAGCGATTTTTACCACTAAAAGCACGCCAAAGAGAGCAGCAGAGTAATAGTTTTAACTAAAATGTACTCAGCCTTTTCGCGTCTGTTTCTTTTGTTTGAAATTCAAACACGTTAAGGTAAGAAACAAAATCGAAAATTTGCAAATATATATATATTTTTTTATCATTTTCTTCTAATGAATAATGTTATGTTCACAAGAACAAACAGTGTGACTAAAACTTCCATTAAATCCCGTGATATATGTTCAGATTAAAATATGCCATTATTTAAAAGCTTGCAATATTTGCCCTCTGAATGAGATTATTTGTATTCTTAAATGTAACTGCATGGGAGAACAAATGCATTATATTTGATAGTTAATGCTATTTTCATTAAAATTATATTTTTAATAAAATATGACTTTGCTTTTTCGGAAACTTTGAATAAGTTTATTTAACATGAATAAGTAGTAATAAGTTCAAATGTAAGTCTAGTTAAGCATAAACCTAAAGTGGTTCAATGTTATTATATAGAATAAACTCAAATTTTAGGAAAGATTCTAATTGAAATATTAGGTTGGGGAAAAAGAAATCCATTATTTTTCGGTAGATGACTGTAGTGTCTATATCTCGTGAAGTATCAATCAAACAATTTCAAATTTATGCTTGTTGTCAAGATGACTATTCATTTAAAAAAAATTATCTTGCTTTTTTTGTTTGTTCCATTCAGTTGTGAGTTATAGGGTGTTAAAAAAAATGAAAGTAAACACAGAGAAAATTCTATTCTTTTTACAGTTTTTCTTTGATAAAGGCGAAAATGCAAGCAAGGTGGTTGAAATTGCGAAAGGTGTTTATGGTTACGATACTGTAACAGCTAATTACGTGCAATTTTGGTTTCGTCAATTCTGTTGAGGTATTTTTGATGTTAAAGACGCACCTCGCACAGGCAGGCCCATCGTCAAAAATGTCGATAAAATCCCAGAAATAATCAAAGTTGACCGGTATGTTAGTAGTTGTAGCCTCCCCAGGAGCTAAAGATTGACAGTTTTAAGAAATTTGCGCAAAGTTGGATTCAAAAAGAAGCTCCATGTTTGGGTGCCACACCAATTAACATCCCACGTCGAATGTCATTCAGGCCCAACCCCTTACTAATAAAAAATTTCATTTTTTCACAGGTGTTCCTATTATTTTGTCCTATACCTGTACGTTAAATATTCTTGTAATGTGATAAAAAGTTTTAAATTTGGAAATTGTAATCATTTGGATTGATAATTTTATTGAAATATATATTTTGAAACTCAAACTATACTGCGATGAGTGTCATAAATGAATGAGTTCTTTTACATTATATTTTGAAGAAATAGCCAAATAAAAGCCAATAATGAGAAAGCAAATATTATAATTTTACGAATTGCCCAAATGCATCCATTTTTACTGAATACCATTAATAATATACAAATAATATACGTTGCATGTAATATGACTAATTTAAGTCTACTATAAGGAACTCGAGTAATTTGTTCAAAAATGGGCTTGAAATATTTTCAAATACTCTCAATATTCTTCATTTTCTATCTTAATACTTTTTTCAAAGTAAATATTTTATCTCGGAAAAAAAATAATGACTTTTTGTTAAAAGAAAATGCATTCTTCCGAACCGAAAGACAAAAATGTCACAAAGTAAAACTAGTTATTAAGTTAAGAACTATACATAATAACTTTGGCTGAAATTTACGATGGATGGTTTTAAAATCAGAAGCAGCCGAAAAGAGTAGGCGAATGTAAGTAAAAGTATTTCACATTGAAGAGCAAAAGGGTTTTATTAGGGAAAATATTGAAAGCTTTTATCTCTCCCTTTTTCAAAGACGGGGGAGTTGAAATTACTTCGTATCCTGTGATAATACTTATTAAATGATGGCAATTGAAACATAATATTAGAAGATTAATGTATTATAATATTTCTTTTGAATTTGTAGTAAACAAATTTTTGACTTGATTCTTAAAAGATATTGCTTCAAGACTTATATAAAAATAGTATATGGAAGAAAAAAATCTCTCTCTATATATAGGATGATTTTATATTCCTTAGGTTCAAAAAATACTTATTAGTCATAATTATTAATTCATTACTGTTATCATAAAAATCCCACTCAGAAAAAGAATTAGTAGTGTGAAAGTTTTCTAAAATAGGAATATTGTACAACACTTGAGAAAGTTTTATTCTATACGGAATCGTAAGCTTTCTGATAATTTCCCAAGTTTTGAACTGTACAATGCAAATCAATATATCAAGAAGGGAAAGTCATTATGAACACGAGGGTATTGGAGATTGACCTCATCATTTTGTATCTCTGTCAAGGGATGATACCTACCCTATATAGAAATGTGGGGATCCAATCACAAAATGACGAGGTTTGTCGCTATCTTGCTGCTTCTAGGTGTGACTCGTTCAATAGAGGGGAATCCAACCGCTTTCTTGGTGGCTCTTTCAGTTGTCGTCCACGTGAGATTGGAGTCGTTTGGATGCCGAATCATTTCAAGAATTTCTTTTCGTTTGAAGGTACCCTACAATTGATCGCATTTCCCACATCATTGGGACTCTTGCTAACTCATTTCAGATTCGCTAACAAATTAGTTTTTAAGATATTTCCTGAGCTTAGGTTTTGGTTTCGGTTTCATTTTATCCACTCTTAAACTAAATGGATTCAAAATATTTTTGTGCACAATCCACTCTTTTAGTATAAAATGGTTATTAATTTCAATTTTCATTACTAAAACCCTTTCTTCTTGAGTTATCATAATTAATTAAGATTGATTTCAAGGCTAATTTTTGTTTTAAAAAATAGTTTATAGATCCTAGAAGCTTTTTCATTCATTTTTCCTGTTGAGAAAATGCCCAGCCAAAACTTTCTCAGGTTGCTAAGAGAAACGATACTTGTAAGAGATGGAATACCACTGAAAATGATATATCTAAAAAAACCAGCCATTCACTGATACTGCAATAAGACTTCAGAATACAAGTATTGCAGATGAAACTGAATATTTCTATCCTGTGCCAAACCACATTATAGTCAAAATATAGTAGTACTATATTATTGTATTTGAGTTCTATTGGAGCGACACTAGCTTAACTTGACCGATCTAAAACTAAAAAAATTCAATTTTATGTACATATCTGGTGACTTTTACCTTAAGTTAGTATTATTAATATAGTGTACATAAATTATTTGTGTTTCCAAACTTTTGTGAAAATATTTTGACTAACACATGTCGACTTAACAAACACTATCAATGCTATGCAAAAATATATTTGGCAGGGAGTCATAATTAATTAAAGTATTGTTTTGATATTGAAAAAAGTAACATATTAAACAAATTAAAGTTTTACAGGCATTATATGTTTTTGTTTAATGCCTTTACAAACTTTAAATGCGTTTTTCTCCAACTTTTAATTTTCAAGATGTAAGTGTTTTTTTCTGTTCAAGATAAAAGTTTTGAATTTGTTTGAAAATACTGCCAAACGTATGTTCTATAATAGTTAGTATGGATTTAGGTCTTGAATCTCTAGTTATTTTTTTAAAAAATTGCTAAAAATATTTTAAAAATTTTTTTGTTTTTTCTTGGTTTAGCTAGAAAAAATTATTAAAAATCATCAAGGAAACGTATTTTCTAATGCATACTAACTTTTGTTTAAAGTAATCTAAGAAACATATTAAATCACTTAAAATTAAAAAAATTTAAGAATTGAGCATTTTATAAGAGTTTGAAAAACTTCAAAAATTTCTTAATTTTTTAAAGTTGTAAAATAATGGCTGATCAAATTGACTTTTTGCTTTCAGAATCAACTTTATGATATAATATGAATATAAAATATGAATTATGTTTACTGTTACTGTCTCCAAATTTTTTTTTTCAAGAAAAGTACTGTGTAGCCTTAAATTGTAAAATTAATCAGCACAGTTGAAAGCAAGGATAATGGAAGAATACCATGAAAATTTGATAATTTAGCCAAGGGATTGTCTTTGATTTTTGAATTTCTCGAAATATTGCTAAATGGTAAGATTACATGTTTACCAACAAAGATGCATTCACAATTTTTCTTTATGTATTTTTAAATTCCTTGCTTTTATAATCTAAATATCTCTAGCTGCAAAGATTATATTTATATATCTTGTACAAATTTTCAATCGTTAATAAAACACTTTTTACTCATCCACTCAAGTTCAAATACATTTTTAGCTTGTACTGGATGACACTTGATGTTAATACAGTTTTTTTCAAATATTAATTCATTAATTAAATTTAATTAATTAATTATAGTTTAAGAAATATATTTTAGTCAATATTATCCCTCTAGATGGCAGCACCATTGAATAACACAGCTTTTGTTAAATTTGTGGTGAATATTTAACTTAACCTGAATAATCTTATGCTAATTAGACGTCAGCATTCTTTTTACACTGATTTTAAAATAAATTCTTACCAATGAAATTTATTTTTTATTAAAAAATGTAATTACAAATTTGATAAGGTTAAAAAGTTTTTAAAGTCAATTTAACAGATGTTTGGCCGCATAATATTGTGATTCTGTCATATGTATATACATATTTATATTAATTGTAATTATTTAATAAAAAGTAACTAAAATAAAATTTGTCTTTTTTTGACCCAAGTAGGAATTGACTTAAGAAATTGTTTTATCACTCATTTGTGTTATTTGCATTTGCATTTGCATTTTGACAACCTTCCCTTATATTTCATACACACACACATGTATCTATACATAAATTCATATGAGAGAAGCGGATCACTCACTCATCATGAGATCTGAGACATAAAATCTTGAAATTGGGCAGAAATATTCCTTTTAATGAATACAGATCCACTAAGAACTGGGTTTTCGACACTCAAGAGTTATTGTGGGGGGCCTGCAGGGCATTATGGACAAAAATCTTTCGTTTTTGAACGATTTTACACTTATTTGAAACTTCGAAAAAATGTTTCTCCGGCTTAGAGATCCAGTAAGAACGTTTTTTTTTAAGTAAATCTACCTCTGATGGGAAGGAAAGTTGTGAGGATGTTTTAGATTTAAAAAAAAATAATCCCTTTTTTTAAACTATTAGACTAACAAATTTGAAATTCGGTAAGCATATTTGTGTTGTTTAGTAGATAATTACTGGGGTTCTGCGGAAATTTAATCCCCAGGGCGGTTGCGGGATAAAACTATTTCCTGTTTCTGAACATACAGATTTTGAATTTGGCAAGTCTACTCAAAGCTACGGCTTACGATAGGCGCACATCAAGCCCTTAGCCACGAGGAACAGCGAGGGTCTCTACCTGACAGCGTCAGATAGAAGGCATTAATAACAACTAAATATATATATATATATATATATATATATATATATATATATATATATATATATATGTTGTGACAACTTTACAAAAGTAAAGGTTATTTTATGATTTGTTTAAAACTATTTCATGTTTCTCATTATACTTTGATAAAGTGTAAGATGATATTTAAAGGAAATGTGTAAAATTAAAATAAAAATGAATTTCGATTATTTTTCTCTACTTATATTTGTATCTAAGACTTAAAGAATAAGGTAGGAAATCAGAAATGTTATTTAAATGTACCAATATTAGAACAACTCTTCATTTGAATCGATGTCAAAGTGAAATGTATATTTGGAAGCGTTTTATCATCTTCTGCTGAGATGATCTGACTTCATTTATGAACGGCTTAGAAAAACAGAAATGAAACGGATTCCACTCACCTTGGAAATTTTTGTGGGAAAAGACTTTTCTATTTTAGGAAGTTCTTCGAAAGAAACAGGAAAATATTCTTTCTATAAATAAAAACTTTTAAGCTCTGTTGAATTTTCTTGCATTGTCGAATAGTTTGGAATTATCTAAGATTAAATAATTCGATAATTTAATTCAGTGCTTCTCAAACTTTCACTACTGGCAACCCAATTTTCAATCATAATTTTTATCGCGCCCCCCCCCCCCAAATAATAATGTATTGAATGCAATAATAATGCACTTTGGAGCTAAAGCTACAATACACACGATCATAATTATAAACCGTACAAATTAACACAAGATAAGTATTAAATTTTGTATATGTTACTTTAAGTAATACATATTTTTATTTTTTTGCTTTTTAGTTCGATTCACTATAAAAGCGTGTTTTTTAGTTTATTTTTAAACTATAATTTATTTTATAATTGATATACATGATAAAAATCACAATTCCAGTGAATAATTTAATTAAGAGAAAATATACTTACCTACTTGCAAGGACTTTTCAATTTTTCTTTGATAATTTGAGGAAAAATCCAATAAAACTAAAGAAAATATTTTAAATGTGCGTGCCCTTAATAAAGGACATAAATCACAGACACATTTCACTAACAATACAGGAACGTTATTTTCCAGCAAAACTGTCATATTTTGTTCACGTTATTGTAGTTTTGCTGTCGTTTGATGGTCTACAAATAGCATTTTGAACTTTTTCTTCCTTGTGTCTTTTTGACAAGGCGAAGTGCTACATTTATGGCTTCATAGTTTTCTTCATAGAGTTCTTTAGGCAGCATTTGAAAATTTCCATTCAACTCAAATGTTTCATGTCTATTGCTTTTCTCATATTTACTTTCGCTATCTTGATTAATATGCATTATTTCAACAGGTTCTTCAATTGCTTGATCAGTTTCAACTTCCTTGAATAGAGATCACAGATGCCCATTTTTTTTTTTTAATATTCTGCTCATTTACATTTATAAAACATAATAAGTCGTACAACACAGCAATCAAAACCACAAAATTGTTCATGGGAGAAAGTGTAGCATGTTCATAGCAAATATTTTTGAACAAAAGTGGTCGCGCAGGGAACTCGATTAAAACTAGTAACTTGATTGTAAAAAAACGTTTGCCACCCTCAAAAAAAGAAGCATATTTGTGACAAATTCATTTTAGTTCCCATTAAGACTGTCTAATAGGAAGATACTGTCAAGGTCACTGTTAACAAATAAACAGTTTTCCCAGAATTAACGATTTCGTGAGACTGGGTTGACTCTGCGCCTCATGTGACCGCTTCCATGTTAAAAGTTCAACATAAAAATATCAATGCCAGTTCTAAAAAATAATTGTGTAAAACGTTTTTCATTATGCATTATATGTTTCAGAATACTCATAAAAATACATCTTGGCCAAATAATCCTTCAAAGTGCTCAATATGCTTATCCATATATCATAAAACTTATTCACATGGGGAAAAAAGCAGCTGAAAAATATTATTTACAACTTTCCAAAAAGAAAAAGAGACCGAGTGAAACATACCAGTAGTAAGTATGAAGGTCAAATATATCAGTGCTCCGCAACCTTTTTATCGCTGCGGACCTGTCAACGTTTGATAATTTTTTCGCGGCCCGCTGAGGGTGGGACACGTTGATTGTTTATATTTAGATTGTTTTGATTTAACAATTTTAATTTTGTTACATTATATATGCCTTCAGAATAAAATATAGTTACACTCAAAATGAATAAAAGTGATTAAACGTGGAATACAAATCCATGGACCGGTCCGCATACCAGGGTTGCGGATCACTGAAATATATGATAATTAAAAGTAGTACTTTAGGGTTAAAAGAAACGTAATGAAAAAAAATCTCTCATCGTGGGATTACAGTAAAGTAAACAAAATATCTTTTTTTATTTGGTTATAGGACCAAAGATAGCTAATGAGTGTTTGAAGTGGAATCTTATTTTTGATGATCAGCAGATGATATATATAAATTATATCAGTGTAAATGTGTATTTTTATTATGTTAGAAAGCATTTTGTTTTACTTCATTCCAAAAGATTCCTTTTTTTTAAACCTTTTATTTTCAATATGCTCGAGCCCCCCTCGCAGGGTTACATTTTGAGAAACACTGATTTAATTACATTCAAATTTAATTCCTATAATTTTAGATATGTGACTTTTAATTAACTATTTTTATCTACTCTAATCCTCTGATAGTGCATAATCTTTTTCAAACTATTTCTCATCTCTTTTCGAAAGGATTGATTTTTTTTGTCCCTGGAATAGAATACAAAATCATTTGAAATTAAATGTTGCTTGACAATGCATAGTTTCATCCTTTTCATAAATATTGCATCTATTACCAACGATAGTGTATACGTAATATAAATGATTTGTATAAGTACCTCCGTTTTGTTGTTTCAATTTCATTTGAATTATAACAGATTTTTTAACTTTTCCAAAAATATTAGATTAGCAAATAATTTAATATCAGTTCTTAAAATTGATATTTTTATTACTTGATCCATACGACTTGCGCCTGTGGAGAAAGAAATTGAAATCGATGAACAATCTTCCGGTCGGCAAAAGGGATCGACCCTTCTGCCTTTTTTAGAAGTAGCCAATTCTCCTCCAATCCTTGTTTTACACAATGTGTCTTGAATAATTATTCTCTATCTCGTTTCCGGAAAGAAAAGCCCCAAAGATAGAATGGTGAATCAGACTGCGGTGTCTGCACATAGCCTCCTTCAGTGGGTTATAGAGGATTCGAAACGGCACGATTCTTCTTTTTAACAACTGGACTCGAAAAGCCTCAAAATGCACTTCAGCCATTAGTGATCGTTTTTTTGATTGAGTTGTTCTAATTGGAATAAGCAGCTACAAAAGAAAGTTTGATAGTATAAATTTTTAATAGAATCTGCTGTATCTGGAAGATCTTACACATCCCTGTGTTGGACTGACACTATTTAACATAACAAACCATTCAAATCCTTTAGCGTATAAAAGGCATTTCTTTTTCTCGAGAAAGGGGAGTTTTTTTCATTCTGTGTATAGAACTTCTTTAAGATAAAATAACGAGCTTTCGGGAAACGAGAGACGAAAAAAATAGGGTGGCGAATATTCAAAAATTTAGGTTATGGAGGACTACTGCATTTTATAAATTTTAACACTTGTGGGAATTTCGAAGCTTTTATCAAAACGATATTTCCACCACTTCTGAAAAACCGGAAGTATGTTCAACTGATTTTTCAATTAAAAACAAAGCAAAAAGTCAGTAAATATATGAACCGAAGGAAAGTGAAGAAGAAATGAAAAGTTAGTTTATTAAACTTTCAAAGGAACAGAGATTTTAGATGTTATTCTGCACTCTATCTGAAAAGGTTTTCAGCTTTTAAGATACTGTTATTTTGAGAATATGGATTGAAACATATATTTCTTCTTAGAAACTACGAGAGCTGTGATTTAAGTAATGGCAATTTAGGTATATAAATCAATTTTTAATGAAATTACAAGTACAATTACCTTACATTCCTTCCATGTAATCATCAGAAAAGCTTATAACATTTTGCCAAATATCGTTGGAAGCCATTGGAAACCATTGGTACTGTGTTAATTGTTGATGTCTGCAACAGAGCCTCGAAGAGGTTCTCTGAACTTCAGAAACAGAACGAAGTCACAACGAGTGTTGCCATACAACACGATACAGAGATTGTTTTGCAATAAATATGGATATTTGTGCCACTAGCCGCATACAGAGGATGCTGTAGAAATCGGCTATAGTAGTCTGCGTTAACAGTTTGTCCTGCAAGCATAACATTAGTAAGAAGCACACCCACCAAGTCGTATGCGACAATCAGCATAACCTGCACCCGACTGGGTTTCTGTTGAAATTTCTGAGGACATGGCAAACCTCTTTGACACCCTTAATTTGACTGACACTTTAATTCAGGCTCTTAGTCTTCTGCCCACGTCTCATCAAAGATGAAAATAGGCTGCAGAAATACGTCTCCTTCATTGCTTTATCTTTCTAGGTGTATACCAGTCAGTGCATACCAGTGCCATTTCTGTACTTCGGTGGATTTATGTGGAACCCATCGAGCAGCAATTTTCCTCATGTTCCGACATTTCTTTATTATATGCCTTACAGTTTGATGACTGAGACCAACCTCTAAGGATAGTTCTCGAACAGTCCATCGACGCTGTCTATGGAAAGGAGACAGCTCAGTATGTCAATCTGATCTTGAGGAATGGAGGGCTGACCCGTGCGTTGCAAATCCACAGACTCATTCCTACCCTAACGAAACAATTTAACCAGTAGCGTAAGGAAGAATACTATAGCCCGCCTCCCTGTAAAGTCAGGTTTTGTTCACTAAGTCGGATAAATACTCGGCATGAGTCAGGCTTTGGGCATATCTAGGGGACCCCACGCGCGATGCGGGAGTGTACGTTATTCCACTGGCTTTAACACACTGTCTTATACGGTCATGCATTTTCGCCAAAGGCTTCTAGCATTCCCTTACATTTTTCACACGAGCAACCTCGATTTTAAACAGCGATCGCTGATCACTTTTTGAAAACAGGCTTTGGTCTCTATTGACCCACAGGGGTCTACGATGACCTGAAAGGGGCCCGCATCAGAGGAGGAAAATTGTGGGGGGAGGGTGTTCATGCGATGTAAATGAGGATTTATGATAGAGGCTCTCATTTAACCAGGTCATGATTTTAATTTGATTTTCAGTGAATGGAAAACACCACATACACAGATGTTACCTATTTACTTACGTAGTATTTTATTATATTATAGACACATATATCTATTTATTTATATGATTAAAATTCGAGAGTAACCAAACCTCTCTATTTATATGAGACTATCTTCTCACGAACTTGTAGATGGTGAAACACTATCCGACGAAAATATTTTGACTATTTAAAGTCCAAAATAACAATTACTTAAGAAGATATTAAATACAAATATTAAAAATGAATGCTTGGCCTACACTTGTAATACTAATCTATTGTGCAGAAATTCTGAAAGATGACATGGAGAGAAAGGTTTTAGATATTTCCGTAGTTTTTTAAAAACTGCTATCCTTTTTTTTAAACTGCCGTACCGAAATCGGAAAAAATAAATCCTGAATGTTAATAATTTATTTCTCGTAGACACGGTACATATATTTTTTTTTATTTCTAATGGCATATTGTGAACAGGTATTAACAGAGTTCATCAATCTACCTAGTACATTCACCGAAAGCTGGTATCTCTTCTTAGTGCAGCGCCAAATTGGCGGATACCAATCGCCGCAGTTAACTTTGACGTCCAGTTTCTTTCCTAGAGGAAGGCACCTGAGATCTGTCGATGCAAACCTTATACTAGGATTTAATTTGGCCTAGGGCCCCCCTAGGGATCTTTTACATGTCGCTTAATCATACGACATGGCCGCTTTCGATTTTCTGCATCATGAAAACCCATCGACTTGGGCCGGGGTGGAACCCACAACCTTGGGTACAGAAGACCAGCGACAAACCAACCACGCCACCCAGCCGACATGGTACATATATATATATATATATATATATATATACATACACACAATACATTATAGTATACACATAGACCAATATTTACACGACTACACTTTAAAATTATTTATGACCAATCAAACGTTTATGACCAATCAAGCAACTTTTTTGCATGCAATCTGATTTGCATCTAATACCAAATGATTGAACTCTGGTGTGAGATTATGAATCATTTGGATTGACATGCCATTGGTGGGTGTTGTGAGCAAAATATGGGAGAGGTAATTGTATTAAATATGAGAGAAAAATCATTCAAAATTTGTGAATTGAATTATTGATAGAATGCTTTTTGGTGAGTTTTTCATGATTTACGCTATTCATTTGTGAAAATAATTGGTTTTTAATTTGAACTTTCGGATTTTAGACATTTTTCTACCTAAGGATGAGTGCGTCATCTTTGGTGCTTGAGGGTTCGCTTATATTATGCAATTAATTGTTTTAGAATTTTAATATTTTAATATAATATCTTTCAGAATGCGATGGCGAATAGTTTAATTTTTCAAGTTTATTGGTTTAATTTTAACTATTTAATTTTTAACTTTTAAATTTTTAATTTTTAAATTTTTGAGAATTGGATATTTTAAGATTAATTTACCAAGTTGCAATAGGGGGAAGGTTGGCACCATCAAACTAGTTTAACCCCACTTATCGGTCCTAAGTCCGAGGTTGCACTTGGATTTTTT